>CM076576.1:277842986-278003169 GCA_034641835.2 Pinus albicaulis | reverse complement strand
GAGGAGTCTTTGTGTCTACGAATCGGGCGCTGATGTGACAGCTCCCGATCGTCGGGCTCCGGTGACCCCCTTCCTCCGGCGACAGTCAAAACGAAAACATCAACGAAACGAAAACGGAGCTCCGCCCCTCCTCCCGCCCCTCCTCCGCCACCCGACGCTCCTCCCCACCCGCCACCAACCACAATTTAATGCTGCGGGTTTTTTGAATTTGAAATTCAAATAGTTGCGCGCCATATGTCTTGCCTCACAGTATAACAAAACACCGGAAACTCATGGATTGCGGGCCACTGCAACTCTGTTATAAAAACATTCCGTCCATAGCAGCGATTTCGCATCAGTTTTTTATCACGAAACACTGCCTGTTTCAGTTTATCATTAGTATGCTTTTAGCAGAAAGGTTTCTTGAACTTGCTGACTCTTGTGCTCTAAATTATTTTGAAATTGCTTACCAAGTCGTGGTGGATTGTCGTCCTGCATGACATGTTTGGTCTTATTTCTTGCAGATGTTGTGGAAAAATTACGTGGTCAAAGGCAATTGGATGCATTACGGTTTATCTTTGCATTTGAACTTGTAGAAAAATTCCCACCTGTGCCTTTGTTGAAGGCATATCTTGAGCATCAAAGGAAATGGCCGGTATCCCATCTTACAATTTACCAGGTCAGGGTGTATATGATAGGGGAAGCCAAGGCATATCCAGTATCCCATCTTACAATTTACCTGGTCAGGGTGTATATGACAGGGGAAGCCAAGACATATATCGATCTGTGTATGATGTTGGAAACAACCCATCATCTTTGTCAAGATCTCATTTATATCCATCAGAAAATCTACAATCGTCTTTGTATGGGGCTGGCTCCTATCAAGGATCAACCAATTATGGGAGTTATAATATTGGTAGTCGTGTGCCTCCAGCAACTTCTTACCAGTCTTCATATTTACGTTAGGTCTGCTTTATTTGGTATTTTGGAAGCCATGTCCTGAGCTGATGATGCGGACTGAACTGCCTGCTAATTGAACTTTGAAGTAATCATTTTTCTGTTGAGCCCATAACATAACGTTTTCCAACAATCCAGGTGTAATTTTTTATTTTGAACAGGATCCAATAAAATGGTTTCAACTCTGTCTGCAAGTTGTTTCTTCAACTTTATTTGGATGCAAATTTTTTAATACCTTGATTTGTCCTAGTGGAATATGGACTATGTAATTGTAAATACGCTTTTTTCCAGTTCACCTTGAAATTTGTCTGATTACAACATGTCATGTCATAAATTCTGTGACAAGTTTTGTGGCATGTGTCAATTATTAACGATTAATTATACAATAAATAACATTTGCAATCATATGACCATTTCATTTTCAATTCTGGGGTCTCTGTTTTATCTCGTATTTGTGTAAACTTCAAATTTAACAAAGTAATCTGGGCAGTTCCAAAAATGCTCGCCAAATTTTGGTTTTTATTGACAGTAGTTATGGAAGTTCCAATTTTGAAATCATTAGAGAATTTTTTATTTATTTTTTAAATCTGAGAAATGTATGTGAAAATGTTATTAGTGAAATCTCTTTTATAGTGATTTGATAATGGAGTAGTCTCTGAAAGCTCTTTTAAATGAATAGTTTTTTTTTTTTTTAATTACTACTGAATTCTCTTTTTAAAGAGAAAAAATATGATTCCCTAAAACTGGATTTGATTCCTCGATTATGAATTGTTGTTTTTTCTATGGTCTTCATTAAAAAAAGGGAATGGTCTTTTTTTCTTCTTTGGTTATTACAGAATTCTCTTTTTAAAAAATATCAAGTGAATTTGATTTTGTTGTTTTTTTATGGTCTTGATTTTAAAAAAAAGAGAATGGTTTCCTTTTTTTCTTTAGTTATTACAGAATTCTCTTTTTAAAAAATATCAAGTGATTTTGATTCTTTCTTTGTTGATCTTTGTTTTTCCCCTTTTCTTGATTAAAAAGAGAATCTTGATTAAAAAGAGACATGAGATCTAAATTGTGATAATGGTTAATGGGGCTTGAATTTATTTATTTATTAAATAATTTGTATTTTCATTCTAAATAATTACAATTTCAAAGTATACTATTTTTTGAAAATAAAATGTATTAATTACAATTTCAAAATATATTATTTTTTGGAAATAAAATGTATTAATTACAATTTCAAAATATATTATTTTTTGAAAATAAAATATTTTATATTATAAATAATATTTAAACATGTAAATAAGAAAGACACAGAGAGAAAGGGGGAAGTGGAGAGAGGGGGGGAGTGATAAGGGAGAGATGGAGAAAGAGTGTATATGTTTAGGGGTGAGATAGATAGACAAAGATGGAGAGAATGGGAGACGGAGGGATATAGTAACATAGGTAGAGAGAGAAGGGGTGAGAGGAGAGAGGGAGGGATATAGTAACAAAGTTGGAGGGTGATCTGAACGCAGTTCAAGAGAAATATCGCCAAATTTTGGTTTTTATTGTGATGGTGTGGAAATTCCCAGTTTTGAAATCATTAGAAAATCTTTTTCTTTCTTTTTTTTTTTTTTAAATACGAAAATGTGTGTGTGCTTATTAGGTAAATCTCTTTTAGTGGTTGATAATGGACTAGTCTGCAGAAAGCTCTTTTAAATATGATAATTTTTTTTTTTAATTACTACGAATTCTCTTTTTAAAGAAGAGAAAAAATATTGATTCTAAAAACTCGGTTTGATTCCTCGATTATGGGTGTTGTTTTTTTCTACTATGGTCTTGATTAAAAGGGAATGGTCTTTTTTTCTTCTTTGGTTATTACAGAATTCTCTTTTTAAAAAATATCAAGTGAATTTGATTTTGTTGTTTTTTTATGGTCTTGATTTCAAAAAAAAAAGAGAATGGTTTCCTTTTTTTCTTTAGTTATTACAGAATTCTCTTTTAAAAAATATCAAGTGATTTTGATTCTTTCTTTGTTGATCTTTGTTTTTCCCCTTTTCTTCATTAAAAAGAGAATCTTGATTAAAAAGAGACATGAGATCTAAATTGTGATAATGGTTAATGGGGCTTGAATTTATTTATTTATTAAATAATTAGTAACAAAGTTGGAGGGTGAAGAGAGAGAGAGAAAGAGGTGGGAGAGAAAGGGAGAGAGGGAAGGAAGAGAGAGAGGACGTGAGAGAGTGGAGAGAGGGAGGGAAAGAGAGATGAAGTTGGAGGGCGGGCGGGGGGAGAGGGAGGTAAGAATAAAGATAGAGAGGGGTGGAGAGAGAAAGGTAGTGATAAGGAAAATGGAGAGAGAGGGGGAGAGGACAACAGAAAAGGAGAGAAGAGAGAGAGAGAGATAGGAGGGAAGGATAGATAGACAGATTGGAGAGAGTGTGTTTTGGGGGTGATATAGAGAGACAAAGCAAGATAGAGATATTTATGGAAGGTGAAGAGAGGGAAGAAGACATAGATATAACCAGTCTTGAGGAAATATTTGCACCTTGAGAGATTTAGGCTCATTAAATGAAATGATGTTAATAAATATTTTATAAATGAATTTATGAATTCTGATAATTAAAAAAATTATTATATGTTATGATGCTATTTTACCATAAATAATTTTAATTAAAGAAAAAGTGAATTAAATAATTACATTTAAAAGATCACAATATTTTTAACCATAAGAGGTATGAGAAATTTTAAATATGATTTCTCAGTAGTTATTTTAAATATGATTTTTGAATAGTTTTAAAATTAATTGGTATTCTTAATTTAAATTATATATATATATATATATATATATATATATATATATATATATTATTGTTTTTTGAATTATATTTTATAGAAAAAAAATATTTTTTTAAAAGATAAAGTACATAAGAGTTTGTTCACAAAGTTAGTATAAGAGCACAATTAAATCTACCATGTTAATTAACAAGGGACATTAAATAATATTATTAAGTTTTGCTTTAATAAAGTTCAAAATTGGACAAAATTTGACTTGCAAGTGCTATAGAAAAGAAAAATTTATTTGTTAGTTGAATTTCAATAGGCTAATAGAGGCCAAGAGCCATGAAAGATTTAAAATGAACATTCTTCTTGCAAATATTTTATTTTCCACTTGTTGTCTATTGTTACTCCAATTTTTATGATATGGTTAACATGTTGGTTTTTATACCTTAACATATGGCCAATAGTAATGTGAGAGAACAATGATGCAATGTGTTGAATATGATGGAACAAAAGTTGGAGAGACTAGTTTTGTATAACTTGCCTATCTTTCATCCATTTTATAACCAATAGTCTCCATAAATGTGTAAGTGTGATTCCTTGTTCTTGAGCAAGATACATAGATTAAGTGCCATGTTTAAAAAAATTGTTGGTGGTTGGCCCTCCCCCATTGCCTCCTTGGGATGTATAAAAACGACGCAAACACATTTTGACATCTTGGTGCAGTAGAGCACATAGAGGAAATGAAAGGAAAACATAGAAAAATGTTGCAAAACCAATTTGTCATCTTAGTGCCATAGAGCACAAATTCTTGGCCCTAAAAATGATTTGTTTTTGTAGATTATCCCATGTGTGCACTTTTTTTTGAATTAAGAGGCAATTTTTCTTTGGAGGGATTTTGAGTGTCTAGAATTACCCCCACCAAGAGGCGAGGGCTAAAAGGAGGCCCTAGGTGAGAAAAATGTAGCAAGATTTTTGAGTGAATCACTTGGTTGGATTTGGGAGTTAATCCATGTTTAGGTACCTTGAGTGAAGAAAAGTGGCCAAGATTGATTTTGTCGTCCATGCCTTTTTGATGTAGGAATTTTACCAATTCTTCCATAGAAGTCTTAGCCATTAGTTGGTCATTCCCTTCTTGATCAATGAAGTTAAGGAATAGAAAGGTCACCTATGTGACAACCCTTTCTTATATCCCTCTTATAAAAATTGTTATGAATTGTAGTTCATGTAAATAATGTGGAAATGTAAAACATTGATTGGTTGAGGGAAGTCAACATATATTTAGAGGTATGAGGAGGAGTTGCTTGTAGACCAAAGCCACTGTATTTATTTCACCACTTATCTCCCTGATGGATTCATGGCACTGTTGGTGAAAGCATTGAATTCATCCTTGCCCTCTCAACACCCATCATGGTTTTGAGATTCCTGATTTCTAGCTGAGTTTCTAGGCCACAACATTGAAGTAAGCCTCAACTGATTCCTGCGAAAATAAATGAGCCTTATGATAGCCCTGGAACCTTGCAACTGATTCCTGCACAAATAAATGAGCCCTATGATGACCCTGGAACCTTGCAGCCCCCACCCCTACTATTGTGCATATGTTGCCTAGGCAGCACGATGTGCAAGAGGCACCTTCTTACAATGAGCACTAAAACAAGGCCACAGACAGACCTAAAAAATAGATCTACTAAAATTATATCCGTTTTTTTAACACATATATTCATGTTATCAAACACATATGAGAGGTTGATGAGAACTTCGGGAATTCTATGTGTTTTGTTAGAAGAGAGATGAACATTTCACATATCTTCAAAAGCAAAAAGCTGTAACAGATGATGGGAAAAGTTTTAGACCATAATGTATTTGAATTTAACTTTAAATTTAAAATCAAATTAAAAATTAAATTATTAAATAAATAAATACACAAGATTCCAGTAATTTTCATCAACATTATATTCTTAACTGTGAAAACATATAAAAACAATATCAAGACATAACTCTACAAAATCACAATCCAAACAATACCACCAAACCCACTATCCAGACATAACCAAGACCAAGTCCAGACTCGAAACCCACAGCCTAGCAAACAAAGAATAATTAACTGGCTGTCCAAGCTGACAAAAACTATAGCACGCTACATGTTACCGAAGATGTCAAGGCCTAAGAAGCGAGGGATATGATTTACAAATTATTCGAATAAGAAAGTTTCCAATTCAATAAAAACTCTAACAGGTATTTTGTTGGAGGCCTCATTAACATAAAATAAGCAGATAGAAATGATACACTATAGGAATATGATAGACCACCTCCACACAGGCCCTGCTTTTGCTTCTGCACAATCAACAATCAAATAAAACAAACTGAATTTTTGTGCATGGAAGGTTCATTCCACACAGGTTCTACTATCAATTATGATCCCTATGCTCAGTATAAGTGAACTAGGTTGAATTGGTTTTCCAGTGTTGATCCTGGTCCTATGAGATTATGCAGCAATTTCTAACTGCAAAAGATCTCAGCAATCTAAATAGCAACAGTAATAGATTTTTGAATGCTAGAAAAAAACTAAGTACCCTTTATTTATGATGGTTGTGTACAGATTCTTTGGATTTATAAGAAATGGGATGAGAAACATAAAAAATTTAAATTCTTGGACCAACATCCTTGAGCAAGAAACATATAAATTTTTTTTCCTGTAGGCGCTGGAAAATGATATTCCAGCGCCTACAGGAAAAAAAAATTGTATGCATAGCAAATATCCACTTACCAAATGTGTCTTCCTATTTGATACTACCTCTGTACTATGTATAGTCTTCCTTTTGACCATTGAGAAACATCTGTTCCAATATTCTTCCTTGTTATAGGCATCTAAATTTTTTTTCCTGTAGGCGCTGGAAAATGATTTTTCCAGCGCCTACAGGAAAAAAAATTTAGATGCCTATAACAAGGAAGACTATTGGGACAGATGTTTCTCAGTGAGTAAATACCTACATAATCTACGTAGGCGGCTTGGAAAATGATTTTCTGCACCTACGGAAAAATTTTTATATCCCCTCCCTCTCTCCTCTCACCCCTTCTCTCTCTACCTATGTTACTATATCCCTCAATCCTCCCCATTCTCTCCATCTTTGGCTATCTATCTCACCTAAACATATACAACTGTTTCTCCATCTCTCCCTTATCACTCCCCCTCTTGTCTCCCTTTGCTCCCTCTCTCTCTGTGTCTTTCTTATTTACATGTTTAAATATTATTTATATTATACAAAATATTTTATTTTCAAAAAATAATATATTTTAAAATTGTAATTAATACATTTTATTTCAAAAAATATTATATTTTGAAATTGTAATTAATACATTTTATTTTCAAAAAATAGTATACTTTGAAATTGTAATTATTTAGAATGAAAATACAAATTATTTAATAAATAAATAAATTCAAGCTCCATTAACCATTATCACAATTTAGATCTCATGTCTCTTTTTAATCAAGATTCTCTTTTTAATCAAGAAAAGGGGAAAAACAAAGATCAACAAAGAAAGAATCAAAATCACTTGATATTTTTTAAAAAGAGAATTCTGTAATAACTAAAGAAAAAAAGGAAACCATTCTCTTTTTTTTTTTAAATCAAGACCATAAAAAAACAACAAAATCAAATTCACTTGATATTTTTTAAAAAGAGAATTCTGTAATAACTAAAGAAAAAAAGGAAACCATTCTCTTTTTTTTTTTTAAATCAAGACCATAAAAAAACAACAAAATCAAATTCACTTGATATTTTTTAAAAAGAGAATTCTGTAATAACCAAAGAAGGAAAAAAGACCATTCCCTTTTTTTAATCAAGACCATAGAAAAAACAACAATTTATAATCGAGGAATCAAATCCAGTTTTAGGGAATCATATTTTTTCTCTTTAAAAAGAGAATTCAGTAGTAATTAAAAAAAAAAAAAAACTATTCATTTAAAAGAGCTTTCAGAGACTACTCCATTATCAAATCACTATAAAAGAGATTTCACTAATAACATTTTCACATACATTTCTCAGATTAAAAAAAAAAAAAAAGATTTCAAAATTGGAACTTCCATAACTACTGTCAATAAAAACCAAAATTTGGCGATATTTCTCTTGAACTGCGTTCAGATCACCCTCCAACTTTGTTACTATATCCCTCCCTCTCTCCTCTCACCCCTTCTCTCTCTACCTATGTTACTATATCCCTCCGTCTCCCATTCTCTCCATCTTTGTCTATATATCTCACCCCTAAACATATACACTCTTTCTCCATCTCTCCCTTATCACTCCCCCTCTCTCTCCACTTCCCCCTCTCTCTCTGTGTCTTTCTTATTTACATGTTTAAATATTATTTATAATATAAAATATTTTATTTTCAAAAAATAATATATTTTGAAATTGTAATTAATACATTTTATTTCCAAAAAATAATATATTTTGAAATTGTAATTAATACATTTTATTTTCAAAAAATAGTATACTTTGAAATTGTAATTATTTAGAATGAAAATACAAATTATTTAATAAATAAATAAATTCAAGCCCCATTAACCATTATCACAATTTAGATCTCATGTCTCTTTTTAATCAAGATTCTCTTTTTAAACAAGAAAAGGGGAAAAACAAAGATCAACAAAGAAAGAATCAAAATCACTTGATATTTTTTAAAAAGAGAATTCTGTAATAACTAAAGACAAAAAGGAAACCATTCTCTTTTTTTTTTAAATCAAGACCATAAAAAAACAACAAAATCAAATTCACTTGATATTTTTTAAAAAGAGAATTCTGTAATAACTAAAGAAAAAAAGGAAACCATTCTCTTTTTTTTTTTTAAATCAAGACCATAAAAAAACAACAAAATCAAATTCACTTGATATTTTTTAAAAAGAGAATTCTGTAATAACCAAAGAAGGAAAAAAGACCATTCCCTTTTTTTAATCAAGACCATAGAAAAAACAACAATTTATAATCGAGGAATCAAATCCAGTTTTAGGGAATCATATTTTTTCTCTTTAAAAAGAGAATTCAGTAGTAATTAAAAAAAAAAAAAAACTATTCATTTAAAAGAGCTTTCAGAGACTACTCCATTATCAAATCACTATAAAAGAGATTTCACTAATAACATTTTCACATACATTTCTCAGATTAAAAAAAAAAAAAAAGATTTCAAAATTGGAACTTCCATAACTACTGTCAATAAAAACCAAAATTTGGCGATATTTCTCTTGAACTGCGTTCAGATCACCCTCCAACTTTGTTACTATATCCCTCCCTCTCTCCTCTCACCCCTTCTCTCTCTACCTATGTTACTATATCCCTCCGTCTCCCATTCTCTCCATCTTTGTCTATCTATCTCACCCCTAAACATATACACTCTTTCTCCATCTCTCCCTTATCACTCCCCCCCTCTCTCCACTTCCCCCTTTCTCTCTGTGTCTTTCTTATTTACATGTTTAAATATTATTTATAATATAAAATATTTTATTTTCAAAAAATAATATATTTTGAAATTGTAATTAATACATTTTATTTCCAAAAAATAATATATTTTGAAATTGTAATTAATACATTTTATTTTCAAAAAATAGTATACTTTGAAATTGTAATTATTTAGAATGAAAATACAAATTATTTAATAAATAAATAAATTCAAGCCCCATTAACCATTATCACAATTTAGATCTCATGTCTCTTTTTAATCAAGATTCTCTTTTTAATCAAGAAAAGGGGAAAAACAAAGATCAACAATGAAAGAATCAAAATCACTTGATATTTTTTAAAAAGAGAATTCTGTAATAACTAAAGAAGAAAAGGAAACCATTCTCTTTTTTTTTAAAATCAAGACCATAAAAAAACAACAAAATCAAATTCACTTGATATTTTTTAAAAAGAGAATTCTGTAATAACCAAAGAAGAAAAAAAGACCATTCCCTTTTTTTAATCAAGACCATAGAAAAAACAACAATTCATAATCGAGGAATCAAATCCAGTTTTAGGGAATCATATTTTTTCTCTTTAAAAAGAGAATTCAGTAGTAATTAAAAAAAAAAAAAAAAAAACTATTCATTTAAAAGAGCTTTCAGAGACTACTCCATTATCAAATCACTATAAAAGAGATTTCACTAATAACATTTTAAAATACATTTCTCAGATTTAAATAAAAAATAAAAAATTCTCTAATGATTTCAAAATTGGAACTTCCATAACTACTGTCAATAAAAACCAAAATTTGGCGATATTTCTCTTAGACTAGTTCAGATTACTTTTATAAATTTGGAAGTTTATAAATACGAGATGAAACAGTAGTTTGTAGACCCCAGAATTGAAAATTGCAATGGGCCATATGGATTGTGCAGTTACCAACAAAGAATGAATTTATACAATTTGACACATGCCAACCAAAACTTGTCACAGAACCGATGACATGATATGCTAGCAACCAGACAAAATTTCAATTGATAAAAAGCATATTTAAAAATTACATAGTCCATATTCCACTAAGACAAAATCAGGCAGGTACTTTTTCAAAGGCAAATCCTTACACATCAATAAACTTAGAAGAAACAACTTGCAGACAGAGTTTAGCAAAACTATTTGGCCGATCCCATGACCAAAATAAAAAATTACATTCGGATTGTTGAAAACGTTATGTTCCTGGGCCTGTAACAGAAAAATTATTACTTCAAAGTTCAATTAGCAGGCAGTTCAGTCCGCATCATCAGCTCAGGACATGGCTTCCAAAATACCAAATAATGCAGACCTAACGTAAATATGAAGACTGGTAAGAAGTCGCTGGAGGCACACGACTGCCAATATTATAACTCCCATAATTGGTTGATCCTTGATAGGAGCCAGCCCCATACAAAGACGATTGTATATTTTCTGATGGATATAAATGAGATCTTGACAAAGATGATGGGTTGTTTCCAACATCATACACAGATCGATATATGTCTTGGCTTCCCCTGTCATATACACCCTGACCAGGTAAATTGTAAGATGGGATACTGGATATGCCTTGGCTTCCCCTATCATATACACCCTGACCTGGTAAATTGTAAGATGGGATACCGGCCATTTCCTTTGATGCTCAAGATATGCCTTCAACAAAGGCACAGGTGGGAATTTTTCTACAAGTCCAAATGCAAAGATAAACCGTAATGCATCCAATTGCCTTTGACCACGTAATTTTTCCACAACATCTGCAAGAAATAAGACCAAACATGTCATGCAAGACAACAATCAACCACGACTTGGTAAGCAATTTCAAAATAATTTAGAGCACAAGAGTCAGCAAGTTCAAGAAACCTTTCTGCTAAAAGCATACTAATGATAAACTGAAACAGGCAGTGTTTCGTGATAAAAAACTGATGCGAAATCGCTGCTATGGACGGAATGTTTTTATAACAGAGTTGCAGTGGCCCGCAATCCATGAGTTTCCGGTGTTTTGTTATACTGTGAGGCAAGACATATGGCGCGCAACTATTTGAATTTCAAATTCAAAAAACCCGCAGCATTAAATTGTGGTTGGTGGCGGGTGGGGAGGAGCGCCGGGTGGCGGAGGAGGGGCGGGAGGAGGAGCGGAGCTCTGTTTTCGTTTCGTTGATGTTTTCGTTTTGACTGTCGCCGGAGGAAGGAGGTCACCGGAGCCCGACGATCGGGAGCTGTCACATCAGCGCCCGATTCGTAGACACAAAGACTCCTCTATTACCCCACCTCTATTACTGAATGACGCTTCAATCAATATTACGATTCAGCGACGAATTGACTTTTTCTTGCTAAGTCGTCACTAGGCACGCCTATGACCATTAAGGCCCCCATCATTTTCAACTAAATTCAAGACTTTGCTACTCACCACTTCGCCCATAAAACAAACCTAGATGTACCTGCAATGGCTAGTCCATCCGTTGACGAAATGAAATATGAATTGTACAATTGATTTAATACAGCACCATTGGTGTACGTAGATGGCGTTGGTGTACGTAGATGCAGGACCATTGTTGGATACATATGAAGGTTTCACAGTCTCACACGTTATTACAAAGATTTGATCGTCACAAGTCGTTGGCTACTTGTAAGTCATTCATTGCACGTTAAATAGTTTCGTCCTTAATATGAGGAGATTCCATTGAAACGTTAATTGTAAGATTTTTTGAAGCGTCTGTAATGGTGGTGGGGTGTATGAGTTTATGGGGTATAATGTGCGGAGATTCCATTGAAACATGAATTGTAGGATTGATTGAAGCGTCAGTAATGGTGGTGGGGTAGACACAGGCGGCACCATTGATGAATAATAGGTTTGACGATTTTGCACGCTATGCTTTTTCTTCGGCTTTGTTTGTTTTATACAAATTTTTATATGAATGATCATTATTTTTCTATGTTACAGTTGTTTTTAACATTTCAGTAAATATTAGATAGCATTAAATTAAAAATAATAAAAGATTATATTATGATTACTAGATAACATTAAATTAAAAATAATAAAAGATTATATATTTTTTTAAAGACTAGTGGATGTCGCAAATGGCACCAAAGTATCGATAGAACCAAAAATCTTAAAATATTTTTAAATACGAATACATGTTTTGCCAAGTGAGCTATTGTAGGGGCTCTAAGACTGCACGCATTATTGGTGGGATTTGAGGTAGGTATGTGTATATGGGTGAGACCATTGTTAATATAGTTTTTTCGGGGAGCAACCACATATTAGACTTCTAGGTGAATAAACATTTACATTTAAATAATGGATTTATTTTAAATTCCAAGTTTTTTGGTTATTTCATGTAAGATCTTTCTTTGGTTTTTAATTTTTATAATGTTTAAATTTTCTTTCTTTTAATCTTTTGACCTCATTCAATATCTTTTCCTTATGGTTTCGTAATCTACATATTTCTTTATTTTTCATTTTCAATTCTTCCCTTAACTTAACCATTTAGCACTTCTCTTTATTACTTTTTATTGTTTTAATTTTTTATCCTCCTTAATGAGTGCTTCATTAAGGTCTCAAATTCTAGATAGTTCATCACCATTTTTTTAAATATCTTCTTTAGCTTCTTCCAATTCATTTTGAGTTTAGTACATCGCCCTAAAATTTCTATCATTGATCTCATTTTTTGAAAGAAATTCTTCAAATAATTCTCATGTCATGTTATGTCTAGTGCACTCATCCACCACTCCCTAGTTTCACCATCAAAATTTAAACATTCTTCAAAATGAGTCTTACTATGTGTTATCACTCATTAAGTTGTGAAACATTTCTTGATAGGGTCATACAGGTCACTCACCATATGGATAAGGTATCCTAAGCCATTTTAATGTGGTATTTTTTTTTTTTGGCATTTTTTAAGCCTATCCTAAGTTTTATGACCACCTTCATTATGCCATTTCAGTCAAATTAGTCCCATATCACGTCAGTTGTCATTCCCCATGCATTCAAACTCAAAAGGGCACATCTATCAGTTTTTCAAATTTTCATAGCGTTTTACACATGAAAACAATAGATTTCACTACGAAACTGCCTAATAGTTTCGTAGCGAATCTATCAGAAGCTTAACTAATTTGGCTATGAAAATCTGTTTTCTAACTTGGCTTGTTAGAATTGTATGAGGTTTCATTTCCTGATTAGAGAAGTAAAGGTGGTGGTCATTCAAAGTTGTTATGGTAAATTCAAATGTACATAGCTGTGTTTGATATCATCATTACCCTTTTTTTGCTTGCATGTGTCATTATTGAAGCTCGAGCTGTCAGTTAAACTATTAAACTTCACCTCAATTAGCCTTGTGTCATATTGTGGTTTATCCTTGCATGTGAGTCAATCCCTGGAGAGATCCTTCATCGAGCCAAGCAGGTTTCTTTTAACATTCGAATTCTGCAGGTGTCATCACCAAGTGAGGTAGGGAAGACTATAAATTATCATGGTTGCAAGAAGGAAAACAAATAAGGGTGGGCATTGTCACAGGTATGAGCCCATGGATATGAAATTACTCAATGAAGACCCTACTGCTATGGAGGTTTTCAGAAGGACTAGTTTCTTGCAATTCTACTAGAGGTTGCAGGGCTTTCATTTACAGATTTCTAAAGATTTTTCCACCAGCTTCATAGGAACAACATCAAAGGTTGGAATCCTGAATCTTATTGTGACACTAGAGAGTATATCATCAACTACAGGAATTTTTAGAGGTGGTTAACAGTGATTTAAAGGTATCAAATTCACAATGTAGGACTGTAAAGAGTTTATCAAACCAGAACACAGTGAAGTTGATTTGAAAAATTCTATCCCTAGAAGTTTCATGAAGGATAATTATGTAAAGTTGTTGATGGTCATTCAAAAGTATTTTACCTGTGAAGGAAGATTTCACATGGTCTACTCATACCATCTCAGACTTCTTCTGCATTTTGTAGGTAAGAGGTCACTTGACTTGCCTTTCTATTTATACATAAGTATATGGAAAATGTCAAATAAGGTTCAAATTAAGACTGAGGGAAGTGAAACATCTCTTTTTCATCATGGTCTAATTAAGTTGTTAGTATTGGAAGAATTGAGAAGGTTAGACAAAGACTGGATTTATTTCTTATTTATGAGTGGTTATGAAGTTGATGTGGTTACTCCAAAGAAAACCCCAAAACCTAGAACCAATACATCACCAGCTATGGCAGAAGAATTTGAAGAAGAAAAAAGAGCATCCCTTGCAGAACCAATGAATATAGGAGCAGAGCCTCTACAAAATAATGACACTCCTCAAGTGGCACCTACAAAACAGAAGCATACAGTCAGCAAACAAGGCAACAAGAGAGTCACTAGAAGCCAGACATTGGCTTTAAAGGAAATTTGGAGGATATCCTTCATGCAATTGACATTGAAGAGTCACCCATTATGCAAGCTGAAGAAATTGAAGAGGGAGGAAGAAAGCTGAAGAAAGGTAAGACAACTAAGAAAATAGACTTTACAGGTGATGATGCTAGTTTTATATTTCAGCCAAGGAAACCAATGACTAGACATGAAAAGAAGGCCATGGAGAGTAAGAAGACAGAAAAAATCAATGAAGCTGCTCAGCCAAAAATCATCATAGATTTGTCTCCATCAACAAAGGAAGAAGTGGTTATCAGGCAGAGAAAGGGCAAAGATAAAATAATTGAAAAATCAGAAATTGAAACCCTCAAAGAGCAGTTGAAGGAAGCAGGTAAAGAGATATCAGTCTTGAAGCTAGAGGAAAAGAAGCACAGAATTGAGAAAGTTCAATTTGAAGAAATGAGGAAAATATGGGATGAACAAGTCTCAAGTGTTTCAAAATCCTTGGACAATGCAAAAATGTTGTTGAAATGGACTTAGCCATTAAGAGGGGAGGTCAAACATGTTATTAAGATGAACTTACACTTACAATCCAAGAACAAAGCATTAAAATATCAAGTGGAATATCTTCAAGAGTAGCTGTACTTGATTCAAGTGGAGTTGGAAAATAAAGGGCTAAAGATGAAAGTGGTAGAAGAACCCATCAGCCAACTGATTATGAATGAAGAAGAAACACCATAGGAGTAAACAATTGAGACGAAACAAGTTTGATGAAGTTCATAACTTGCAGAGAACCTAAATTTTGCATCTGGAGATCAATTTTTCAAGGCAGTTACAAAAACAACAAATTTTGGTTTTTAAGACAGTTTCGTAGCATGCCTCATGCTTGAGGCCAGAAAAATGCTACAAAAACTGTAGGTGCATTTTTGCCTTGGAATTCATTTTTTTCAAGTATTATGGACGGAAATTCATTGTTTGCAAGGTGTCTTGGCATAGTAAAGGTGTTTTAATAGCAAAGGTGGCAAGGAGATAGGTGGAAAGGCAGGTTTTCACATGCTACGAAAACTCGCTACGAAACCACCTAAAACTGCCATGTTTTGTAGCGAGGAGCTTTTTGAAAAAGTTTTGAGCATTACAACAGCACATTAGCCAGCTAGAGACCTTCAGCATGTCAGTGGACCATATCAGCAGAGACTCGTTTCTCAAAAGGAGTATCACATAGCCTGCTCATCAATCAAAACAATGTTTAAAGTGAAGGTTATTCATCCATAAAAAGTAGGATTATGTTCCACAAATCTAGGGGTGCTTTGAAGATGTAAAGTGGTGGTGAATTATCCCTCGAACATGTGATATCTATCATGTAACTGTTTCTGTTAGGATAACTGAATGTAATAAATAGGAGATAGAGTCCTATTAGGATTTTGATTTCTTGAAGGATAGCTGTCATTTTTCTGTTTTAAGTTACTAGTTTCAGTTATCATAAGTGTCAGAGTAGAATTCGAAGATCTAGCCAGATGGGAAAATCATCTACATTGTAAAGAATGTCCATTTATAGAGTATACATTGAAGAGAAAGGGGTTGGAGAATATTGCACCAAATTGTTTCTTGTATGTTTTTTGTCCATTATCAGTAATATATAGTGACATTCTACTTCCAGACTTGAGATTCTCATGAGGTTTTTAATGTGTTATTGCTTTGTATCCTTATGTCTAATCACTTGTAGTGAATTTCATCTTTAATTGCTCAGAATTCATACTATTATGCTCTTACTTCCTTTAGGGGTGAAATTAATGTGTTTTCCTTATATTGTGTGTGTGAATCATCTTGATTAAAGACCTCTATCTGCCTCAGCTTCCATGTGAAGAAAGACTGTCATTAAGGGTATTGATGTTGACTCCATAGCCCAATGGTAGCAAGCCTTCATGTTTCAACCTGCAATCAGACAAAAACCAAGTTACAATTCATAGATTTAGCCATCTGGTATTATCCTTATTCAAAATCATAAACACCCTTTGAGAGAGCCCTCTCAAACTGAGGTGGCTGATCTTCATTTAGAAGTGGTTTAAAAGAGTTACATTGAGTTGATTGATGAGCAGCCAATCAAGATCAATTTGGTGCTAACATTTTGGTGCGTCTGCCGGGAGCTTGAAGACATATTTCCTAAAGTTTTTGTATATTTCCAGGAGTCCAACAGTTAGGATAATTTCCTTCCAAGCAATAGACTTGGGTTTGACTCCCCTCTGAAAAAAAAATAAAAAAATAAAAATAAAAATAAAAAAATAAAAAAATAAAAATAAAAATAAAAAATAAATAAATAAATTAAAAAAAAAAATATATATATATATATATATATATATATATATATATATATATATATATATATATATATATATATATATATAAGTTTCCATGATCACTATAAGGGAAAAAAATGCCTTGCTAGGGTTTCAGATGTGATCGGGTTTCAACCACCTGAATCATCGTTTCCACACTACATTTTCCCTACTCACACAACTAAAAGATCACCCTCATGCCACTTTACGTTTGATTGGGCATATGTCAGGCCCTCCTTGGGGAGAGGGGTTTGCCCTCTCATTCAAATCTGTGGTAACCATCACTTGTCACCACTCCAATGGTCTGTCCTTTAGCACATGGTAGGAAATGGGTAAGAAAGAGGTCTAGCCAACTCTGGGATCTCAATTGAAGTCTAAAATGCAGGGTTGTTTCCTACCAAATGCAGCAAAAACCCTACGAGTAGTGATCCTCAATCATCGCCTTGAACAATCCCAAAAATTTATGCAATATCATGCAATAATCTACAAATTTATGGCCATCTGGTCTAAAGCGTTAGATATTATCTGATGGATCCAACGCAAATGGCAACCAAAATCTCCATTTGACCTCCGCCTTCGAGCAAAGGGCTTCTTCACAGTGATATTTGAGGATCTGTAAGACCAAAAGAGGATTCTTGAGAATGGGCCTCACTTCATGAAAAATGCAGGGTTATTCATGAGGCATTGGTAACCTTGTTACAACCAAGAGAAGGATCAGTTCTTAGAAGCACCTATTTTGGTTCAAATGTACTCTCTTCTAGAGGATTTCTAGGAGATGGACATCTTGGAATTGATTGGTAATTCCATTGGAAATTTATTGCAATTTTCAGAGATCACCAAATTTTGATGGTTCTCATCGTATGCTAGAATTTGTGTTTATATGAACATATCACAACCCCTCCCAAAATCAGTGGACATTGAGTATCACGATGAAGTTTGGTCCAAATTGCTATACTATGAACATATCCCCTTCAAATGCATAATTTTTCATGTGTATGGGGACTTGTTTCGTGATTTACCTCAGTGACTACAAGAGACACCTTCTCCTTCAGCTAATCCCCGCTTACACGACTTCGAAGAAGTTCCTCGATGGCACCCTACAGCCAATAAAGGCCCTCCCTCTCATACTCCATCTCCCCCTCCTCCGGTAGCCCCAAATTGCCCATTTGGGAATCTCTTTTCTCTCTTGGCAGATTCTAGTGAAAAGGATCAGCCAAAAGCACTCAAAGTTGTGTCTTCATCTCAAGCAACAATGGAGGTGGAAGCGGGGCCTCATGACCCTAAAAATAAACAACCAAGAAAAAGAAAATCACTAAAAGAGCTATCGAATGGCAAGGAAATTTAGTGAGTTCTCTCCCAAGTTCAGTAAGCCCTTGAGAATGAAGTCAAATTGGACCAACTCAATTTCGATGAAAGGGGTATGGTCACTTTCCTATGGAACTGGGCCAAATATGGATTAGCATAAATTCCTCAAGAATAATTAGATCAATTCCGCCGGATCTATAAATAATGGGAACAACGCCAAACCCCTATGGAATGCCCCCCCACCCCACATGGACTTGGCTATCTGCTAAGATGAAAATACCACCAAACACATTGACTCAAGCTCAAGATCTAGGAAGAAGGGAAGTAGACCCACCAGTGAAGTGATTAGAGAAGCACAATCGATCTTAGTTAACCCAAGACAAGCCAATGTCCTCATAGAATACTACCAACATTCTCTAACCCCCCCCCCCCCCCCCCCCCTCAATGAAGGTGGTCTCCTGGAACATAAGGGGCCTCAACTCAAAGGGTAAGTTGAGGTACTTGAGGGATCAAATTCAACAAGAAAAATTGAATATCATAGTCTTGTAGGAAACTAAGGTTACACAGAAGAAACTAAGTGAAATAACGAGCAAAATTTTCCCCACGACAGATTGCATGGAATTGGATGCAAGGGGTAGTGTAGAGGGCTGGGAATCTTGTGGGACTCCAGATCTGTCTCTTTTGGGAACTAGATCACCTACCTTAACACTCTTTCAAGCTAATTTGATTGTATGGGCTCCTTAGAGAAGGTTTCGTTAATAGGGGTTTATGGTCCCTCTCTACCGGGGAATAATCCAACTTTTCTTAGTAGTTTATGAAAGTTAAAGGAGCTTCAAGATGTGACCAACTAGATTCTTACAGGAGATTTCAATATGATTAGGGATTCGAGCGAAAACAAAGGGGGAGCCAGATGGTTCGATCCTATCTCTCTCTCCTTTCAGGATACTATATTTCAAGATGTTGGAGTAGAAGACATCAATTTCATTAATGGATCTTTCACATGGAATAATTGATGGGAAGGTAAGCACCATATCACCTCATGTCTAGATCATTTCCCTATCTCAGATGATATCCTCCACTAGGACCTATACTTTCAAGCTTTGATCCTTCCTTGCACGAGATCGAATCATTGGCCTATCATCCTAGAAATTGACTTGAGGATGGCGCCGAGGAACAAAACTTTTCGCTTTGAATATTTCTAGCTCAAAAAACTTGACTTGGAAGGATATCAGTGTGATTGGGGAAATCATATGGAAACCTTCCAGCTAAAATTTAAATAACTTAAAGAAAATATTAAATAATGGAATCATTATGAGTTCGGAAATATTCATTATGAAAAGAGGCAGTTGGAGGAGGAAATGTGGTCAATCAAAGAACATATCATCTTAGAAGTTCATATTGAAACTCTTATTGATTAGGAGGGTCATGTCCTCAACGATTTGGAGCAAAGGTGAAAATAGGAGGAAATCCTCTGGAGGCAAAAATCAAGGATCTAATGGCTCAAAGAAGGTGAGTGAAACACAAAATTATTTCACATGACTATGTCAAAGCACCAAAATTTTAAGAGGATTTTTTTCTATTAATGGATCAGGAGGACAATGACTTGTTCAACATGAGGATATTTCAGAGGAGTTGGTCGCCCAATTCCAGACCCTATTCACAAAGCCAAGAATAGAGCAGAGTGGGGCCATCTCCAGTATTACGCAATGCATTCCCCAACTAATCTCGACAGATAAAAATGAGGCTATCATGAGGGATATATGCTACGTGGAAGTGAAAGAGGTTGTTTGTGTGCTCCCCTAAAACAAATCTCAGCACCATGATGGATTTACCTCAAAATTCTTTAAATATGGCTGGCACTTCCTAGGGACAGAAATACATGAATTGGTCGAGGAATCCCACTACTCCCAAAGAATATGGTTAGTACTGAATGGTACATTTCTCACACTTATTCCAAAGAAAGGCGTTGTTTTGGATATGAATGTGTTTCGACCAATTTCCCTGTGAAACGCTATTTACAAAATCATTTCAGGAATTTTAGTCAAATGTATGACACCTTTAATGATTATCAAACATGAGAAATTGGGCTTCATGGAAGGCTGAAAAATTATGGATGGTATCCCAGTGGCTCATGAGGTAGTCCACTCTCTATCCTCATCCAAATCTCAAGTTATGCTTATCAAACTCGACCTCTCTAAAGCTTATGACTGCCTGAATTGGAATTATCTCCTGTCTATTCTAGATGCATTTGGCTTCTCTCGCTATTGTATCATATCAGTCAAATCTATTATTGAAACCCCATTCTATTCCATTCTCATCAATGTTGCATCATCTCACACCTTTCGAGGTTCTAGGGGTATGATACAAGGGGATACCATATCCCCTTTTCTTTTTATTATAATCATTGAGGGTTTTGGCCATCTCATTAAATCTGCATCTAAGTCTCATCATCTTCAGGGCTTAAGAATTTCTTCGGAGGCCCATCCCATAATGCATTATAAATATGTGGATGACAATATGTTATATGGAAAGCCAAATTTAAAGGAAGATGAGAAATTTTGTTTCATCCATGAGGAGTTTCAACAGGCCTCACATACACTTATCAATTGGAATAAATCCGATATCTTCTTTTTCAATACCCATCCAAAGGTGCAAAGTCATATGGCCTGGACCCTTGGCTTCCGAATCGGTTCGTTTCATAGTAATTATCTCGGAGTCACATTGGTCTCCAATTCCATAATAATAACTTATTTGAAAGAGTTGTTGAGCTATATTGATCAGAAGCTTTCTAGCTGGACCTTCATGGTTTTGAACTTTGCTGTCCAACTTGTTATTTTAAGAACACTCTTGTAGGCTATTTCGATCTATCAACTTTCATCCCTTCCAACCCCCCTGTAATCCTTATTCCAAGCTAAATGTTGGGAAAAACATCCTAGCGAGTGTTCATTCGGTTTATTATGGCTAAGGAAATTGGAAAAGGATTTAGAAAGACACAAGGCATTAAGTAGCATTTTATTCATGAAAATAATGGCAATTAGGAGAGAAGGGAAGTGAAAGGTCACAAATTGCATGTGAGGAGGAAAATGAAGGAAAATAATGGAAAATGAAGAAAAGAGAAGCCTCATTGGTAAACAAGTTTTTGAGGATCAATTGGAAAGATTTTTCTCACACTTATGGCTCTCATTCTATTCTCTCTCTCTCTCTCTCTCTCTCTCTCTCTCTCTCTCTCATGCTCTTGGACACTTAGAGTATTCTTGGAGCACTCTTGGAAAGTGTGGCATACTTGGTGATTTGGAGAAAGAAGGAAAAGGAAGAGTAGGAAAGCGCAAGAGCACATCGGGATCAACATCTACAAGAGGTTCTGAGTGTAGGTACGGTGTTCCATGTATGTTTTCCTCACTAATTTTGGCATGCATGTGGTATGCTTGTGGATTTTCCTATCCTTTCCATTTCCTAGATATCCATGGTGTTGTGGGTTTTTTTCCATCATGATTCCTTTAGTTGTCTGTTGAGTTATTAGTTCCTAGAAGCCTTGGCTGGACGAATGCTCTGGAAGCCCAACATACAAATTTGGGTTGAGTTAATAGTCCTAGAATCCTTGGTGGGACCAACGCTCTGGAAGCCCTAGGCGGGTTGAGTTACTAGTCCTGGAAGCCTTGGTTGGACAAATGCTCTAGAATCCCTGTAATAGTTGGGGTTGAGTTACTAGTCGTGGAAGCTTGGTTGGAACAAGAACTCTGCAACCCTCAAACAACTTGGATAGAGATAAATCTATGATGGTTAGTGATGTCTGACTGTGAGGTGGAATGAATGGTTTGGGGTTGAGACGATTTGGTCTCTAGAGCCTTGGTCTGGTGATTTTTGACGTGTTTGGTGAGATCACATATTAATGCTTGGAATATGGCACAAGGGTGATTGGTTGAAGTGATACTTGGCTCAGACAATCTATGGTTAGGTGGAACGTGGAAGTCCCATCTCCAGGTGGTTTTTACATGCATTAATGAAGATCTCATTCCTTTTGTATTTGGTATGAAAATGTATTTGCTATTATGTGGATTTTATTGCTATTCTATCCATGGTATTATGTTGTTATTATGCTGGTTATAAGCATGTATTTTATCAGTGAGGATGTATGGAACTATCCATGTTTTTAATTGTGAATGAATGCACAATGGCTCTATGGTCAAATAGATTGTATTGCAGATAATGATGTAAGGGAGTAATAATTAGGGGAATTTTGAGGTCTACAATGTGCCTCCTAAGGAACTTATAAAATAATAGTGGAAATAATAAAATAAGATTAGATTACATCATCAAATTTTAGAGGGAAAAAAGAAAAAAAACTACTTTTTCAACTTATCTCCCTATGGGTTTACTCAAATTTTGAGCAGGAACACTCTTTGGATGAAAAATTTGATTCCTCATCCAATTAGTACCCATGTTGCATACTTTCAATGGACTCTTCTAAATGAAAAATGAGAAATACACGAAAAAACATGTTTGCAATCACATTTTTTCTTCTATTTCTCATTTTCCGTGTAACAGAGTCCATCGAAAGTATGCAACATCGGTACTCCTTGGATGAAGAATTAAATTTTTCATCGAACGAGTAATCCTGCTCAAAATTTGATTAAAACCTTAGGGAGATAAGTTGAAAATACAATCTGAAAAATTAGTTTTATTATTTTATTATCTTTTAATCTTTATACTTTTTTACCCAAAAAATGGTGAATCATCCCCCATGGTTGACATCATCATCTTGAATCCTATTGGTTCTTATAAAGTTTATTTTGTTTGTAAATTTTTCTTTGGAGGCCTATTTTAGAACTCAAAAGTTCTCTAATGTCTTCTTAGTGATTCTCAGATATGTATGAGACCCCCAGTTTTAAATCTATTGTTTACACCTGTACATGCAATGTTTGTGACATGTTTGATGAAATGCCTATCATGGCTAGGATGGGTCCAGAGGATTTCTTGATGATGTCATTTATTTCATACCTTTTTTTTAATGTTATTTATCATCTATTCAAGTTTCGTGAAGTTTTAGGTAGTGACCTGAGTTCTGGGGCTTAAAGGGTGGCACAAATCTTGGAGTTACAAGCCAAAACTGACCAATTGGGGCCTTGGCTACATGTTGACTATGTTGTGCTTGCGTCTATAGGATCCAAGTCACTACCTTGCCTTGGCATGCCTATGGCTATTGTCCAAAAGGGTCAAAAAGTCAGTCTCCCTTAGGGATCAAGGGTCTAGAAGGTTGAGTTACCTCCTTGGGATGTTGTTGATGTCATGTAAGGTGTGTTTGTCTTGTTTCTATTGGCCCCACTTCCTTAAGGTCATCTAGGAGGTTTAATCTCATATTAGTAGCCTCTCATAGAATGTTTACCCCGGTTGGATGATTACTTGGGTAGATGTGGGAGGAGGGTGTTATAGACAGGTATCAAAGCATGGTTCAACCCTCGAACTATATGGGAAGTGTGTTGAACATGCATTTATGTTGGTTTCATATGTGTTTTGTATGTGTGTGGTCTATGTGTTCTTGTTTCATTTGCATGGTGTTGGCCATGGTGGCAGTGTTGACGGTGCTATTGTCAACATGTTGTCATGAGTGTATGACAGTTTGTATGTTGTCCTTGCTTATGTATTGTTTGTGCATGATTTCTTACGTATTGTTACATATTGTACATGCATTGCTTGTTTATTCTAGGGTTACATATTGATCATGCTTGTGTGTTTTCCACGTATTCTTTCTTATGTGATTCTATATGTGAGACATGGATTGGTTGTTCATGATTTGTTATACATGTCAAGTGAGTTCATATGATCAAGTTTGCATTGGTTTTTTGAAGGTTGTTGTGCATAAGGTAATTGTATGTAATTAGGTCATCATGATGATATTGGTAATGGTTAAGATGTTGATTTGTTAGCTAAGATAGAGTAGGAGATGCAGATCATTAAAGTGGCATTGCGAAAATGGAATTTGGGGTAAGAGAAGATCGTCATACAAGTTGGTATGCTTGGCATGTAGGTATTGTTGGGTGTGGAGCCTGATTTACATCCTGATTCAGAGATCCTTGTTTCAACCGAATGTATACCCCAGGAAAGTTGTACACCCATTCTGCGGGGGGGGACTTGTCCCCCCCTACGGGGTTCCGGGGGAGGCTGCCCCCCAACTGGGGGGTACGGGGGCTAGTGGTCCCCCGGCGAGGGTTTTGGTGGCAGTGCCCCCGAAGCTAAAAACATATGTAAAACTAGCTTGTAAAAGTATAGTAATTTCCAGTCAATCTAGACCGTTCATCAGGCGGATGATTTGACGGTAGAAGTTATGTTTAGTTTAGGGTTTTTTTTCCCTGGAAGGCAACCCCTTGTTTGTATGAGGGCATTGTATTGCGGCTATGTATTGTATGTGTATTCTCAGAGCGATATATTGATAAAGAGACTGTGAGAGAGAACATAGGATATTATAGCATATTTGTTGTAGGTTGTGTCTCTTCATTTGGATGGATAATAGAAAGGAAGGACTGGCTGTTCGGGGTAGACGTATCCCAAACTGGGTGAACCACATATATCAGTGTCTCTCTGGTTTTATGTGTTTTATGTTTTTGTGTTTTCTACATATTTTATGTGTTGCATTTCTCTGTAATATATAATTTTCTAATAGGTATGTGATTCATGGTTGTTGTAAGCATTAGGGCTACTTATATGCTTTTCATTCTATTTTTATTATAGTTACATGTATGATAAATGCTAGTTGATCATCGTAGTCATATGAATTATGGTTATGTGTATGTCTTTCATTCTTTTGATGTTATGGTTACATACATGATATATGTTAGTTAACTAGTGTGATTATATGTACATGTGTTGGTTAGTTAGGAATGGTTTTAACTTGATTATTATGTTATATGTTGTTGATGATTATGTTACATCACTAACTTGTTGTTGTTTTATGTTGGTTAACTTGATGATTATCTTATATGTCATTAACGAATATGTTAACTTGTAGTTAGCTAGATGATTATGTTATGTGCTATTTATGAGCATGTTATATGTTAACTTATTGTTGTTATATATCATTTAACGTCATGATTAGGGTTATAACATTAATATCTTGATGCTATATGTATCATGCTAAATTGGATTGGCCTATGCAGATGATTACAGTTACGAAATTCAGGTATGAGTTAATATTTTGTGATATTATGTCATGCTAATCTAGGTTAACTATGCATCTATGATTTTTCTGCATTAACGACAAATGTTTATGAGTTTATGATGTGAACATGTTAGGTGGCTACTATTATGGACATCATGACCTTATTTATGTTTGAGTGATATGATGAGAAGTTATATTGTGCTAATTTAGATTGATTGTGCATACCAGATAACCTCCCCTTAAGATACATTAAGGTATAAGTTGTTGATGTCACCTACTTTGCACTTGAATGTTTGATTATGTCGTCTATTTGTTGTTTTCATGTTTTATTATTTGAATGACATGATTTTGTGTCTATGAAATTGCATGAAGAAATTATTTGGTCTTAATATGGTTTCACTAACGCACTATGTGTTGAGATAGTTGATATGTACTTGGGTATAAGCAGGCAATAGTGGTAGCATTATGTCTTTTGACTGTTAGTTAATTATGATATGTTTGTTAGTCTCGGTAAATGTTGATTTTAGTTAATAGATATGATGTCTTGATATTTGGATCATGTGATTGACATGTGAGAACGATTGCAGGGAAACATGCTTGGTATTAGCATGACAAGCTAATAGCTAAATTTTTTATATAACTAACATTAGGTTGATAGGATAACATATAGTAAGACTCAATTATACCAATGTAAGATAACTGGTGTATTTTTTAATTTGTTTATGTATTGACAACTATGTGTTTATAACAATATGATGCAAGAATTAAATGGGAAGAGTTTGAAATGAAATATTAAAGAAGGATCAGGTCGAGCTTTCACTTAGAGGCATTGGGAATCATGGGGATTGAGTCATGGTCTTTGTCATTAGTCTTGTGCTTTAAATATTTTATGATTTTTTTGCGCTTGATTTGCATCTTTGTTTATGTCTGGTGCAAGGCCTTTCCACTTTGTTGTGGTGTTGTATTGCTTTTTCTTTTCATGGTTTTCTTCTTATCAGTTTCTTGCTCTTGTATTTTAGTTGAGAGTCTTGAGAATTGGTCGGGAAAGAGGAAAGTTAATGGAGCTCTGAGAGAGTTGAATGGAATCTAATACACAGATGAAGATTAGTGCATGAGTAAGCACAGTGGAATGTAATAATATGACGACTGATTGGATTGGTTGGGTCCATTGAAGTAAATGGACGGTGGCAGAAAAATCACGAGAAAGGTTTTTGGCTTGAGGGGGTCTAGACTCAGGTTCAGAGATGCCTTTGTGAACCAATAAAACCTACTATTGCAGATCCTTTAAACAACAATCTATTGCAAGTCTCAGCCAAGGAAATATTAGGGGATACTAGAACTAGGTTTCTGCATCCAGAGGGACTATGGAGTGTGGCTTTAGGGTTGATTTCTACTTAGGACTCAATAAGAGCTTCTTTGAACCAGTAAAATTACCACAAGAGACGTTGTTCAATCACTTAGCTATTCCTCCTTCACATTACGCCTTTCGAATTTAACATGCATTATTCATCATATAACATAATAGTCTAATATTCATGATGCATTTATTGATTAAATATATGAAAACGAACCCTAATCATGCACAAAAAACTCATAAACATGAAAATAACCAAGGAACAGAGGACCAAGGAGAGAGTGGATAAGCATAAGTGGCCAATAGAGGTTCAATACTCCGAATAAGAAGAGATGGTCAGCGATATAGAAGATATTGACGTAGAGGATGTGGAACCTATTTCCAGGTTACCACTATATATGTCGCTGATGAAGTCAATTGTTGCTAAACCTAGAAAGGACCCTGATGTTGTCAAGTTTAAGATATTTACGCCATTAATACTAGAGGAAGTAACATTTGAGGGATAATTCTTGGTGAAGGTGCCACAATTGTGCATGGAGGACTGGGGTTTAATGACCAGAGAAAGTATCTCTAGTTCAAGCCTAGAAAATAATTGCACGCGGTCTATTATGAAGCAACGAGAGTAACAAGGTTCGAGCCACTTAGGTGGGTAGCAATAATTCAACAAGCAGGGCTGTTGAATATAATTTATGTTCATTATTTCACGTGCAACAACATCAACACCATCTCTGTGTGTCAATTACTGGCCCTAGTGCATGAAAGATGTCTTTGTTTAGGTGAGAATATTCCCATTGATCATATGCTTATTTAGTGGATCACTGCGCTATCGTGCCAAGGATTGAACCTCACTGACGTGTTTGTCGAAAAAGATCAGGATAAGAAGGTGGTAGGTTAGATGAAGGCAGACTATGGCCTAATAAATAAGTCTCGAGGGTATGATATAAGTTCTATTAATGATTAGTCTCTGCGCTTCGCCTCACATATTTTGGCTAGAAAAATTATGCGTAAATGTCGAGCAGAGGAGGTGTCGGCATAGGTCATTTCTTTGGCTATGCAGTGCAACAAAGGAGTTCAGTACAACTGGGTTGGGTATTTTCATAAGGAGTTTTTGGATGATTGTCGAAAGACTCAAGAGGATGGCAAGAAATTCCACTATGCATGGCTATTCCTCTTGATTGCGTTGATGGCATGGAGAGAGCCAAATGAGTCACAGTTCACCACTATGGACATAGAAATCTGTGAGGCTACAAGGTATGTCTCACTATGGAATTCAAAGGAACCAGCAGGGGCATAAGAAAATAAGCTATTTTGGGTCATATTGGAGATTAATATGCGCACAGTGATCAGTCAAAGGCTGAAGCTATCACCGGTTTTGTTTGAAGAATATCACCAAAATCCAGTTTTTAAGGCCGAATTTCACCATGTGTACATCTGTGTGAGGAAGGATATTGAGGAGGTATGGTGCGAGCTTCCTTATTTGGTAACCGATGATGATATTGCACATGTGAATAGCCAATGGCCAAGTTATTGGTTGACTCCACCCACAGAAGGGGCAGACACATGGTAGGTAAGCACCAATGGAGCGAAGAAAGATACTTCAGATTCACATACTCAGAAGCAATCAAGAAAGAAAGGCACCAAGAAGGATACCAATAAAGTTGCAATAGACCCAGAAAAGGACAATGGAAAAGAGACAAATCCAGACACCTAGAAGGACATACATGAAACTAGGAGAGGATAAAAGGGCGGTGAATACCCCTTGGATGATACAGAAGATATCAACTCACAATTTATTCTAAAATGGCGGAAAACACCAGGTATGGGAGGTGCACAAAAAGAGCATAAATCCGATAAGTTGACTAGAGAAAAATCGATGGTCCTCACTGAGGGGTACCTTGACGAAATTGGTGACATAATACGGCACGTCACCGAGGACATCTGGGGAATATCTAATATCAATATAAGGTCTTATTGACATAGGTCCAAAAGGGCCACAAGGAATTTCAAGTACAAGTGAACGCGGTTCATGCGAGCATGGCCCAGGCGAGCGTGGCCCAGGATAACAAGGCACAAGCATGTGCGGTTAAAGGAAACACAAAATTGAGGATTACACTTTAGCTTCGGGATTTAAAGGTAGCTACAAGATATTTTTCATTTTGATACTATAGAATATTGCGAGCACACACAGAACTAGCAAAGTCTTAGATTAAATCTTGCGGCGATCCCAATTCAAAAATTGCACAACTTTCAGCAGGGAGTTACAGAGGAATTTAAGATATGTGAGTATTGTGCCTTGCTGATCATCAAATATGTTAAGAAGGATAACAAGCAGATGTTCAATGCCATGAATAAGGCCATACATGACCGATATGAGGTAGTTACACATAGGCAGTGGTTGGAAGAGGCCATTACTAAATATTGAAGTGAACTGACCGACATCCAAGCTGAGGCAACAGTAGAAGAAAATATTGAGAAGATCGCCACTAGAGTTAAAGAGTCCAAGGCTAGGGTGAACAAGGTTAATTTCGAGGTTTAAATGAAAATTAATGAGTTTCAGTTGAAGCCGTAGACAGCTACACCACCCAAGGTCCCGGAGAAACGTGAAGCGAACATAAAGAATGCTATGGATAATATTGCAACCACAGTCAAGGACTATAGCTAGATATTGGAATACACCATGGAAATCTGGGCCTCATTGCAGGAAGACCCACATATGCAGAATATTAAAGAAGATTGAATATTTAAGGTGATGAAGCGAACCTTAACACCAACGCAACATTTTGCCCATCTTCAGGAGGGAAAGTTTTTGCAAGGTCAGATCAATGAGCTACGGAAAAAGGAATAGATAATTTCCACACAAATGTAGCCATGGGCAAAGGTGGATATTTAGCTCTCGCAAACAGTGGATATAAAGTTGAAAATGATGCAGACTACACAAGGAGAACATTTTCAGAAGATCGCAGGGCCAATAATGGAGAAGCTATTGGCCGAAGTACGAGAGGCTGAGAAGAATCACATCGAGAAAATTCAACCATTGAAGGATGCATATAGCAGCATCAAAGCAAAGAATCAGGGCACACCAGCTGAGTGACTCAGGACAAGTGACATCTTTGTGTTGGGGGCATGTTGGGTAGGGTCCCCCTAGGTCTAAATTTTGGTAAAATATTCCACATTTTGAGAAGAGGAGCATGGTTCGTGCAGATGTTTAGGAGTCACTAGGGCTTTGGGGTAGATCAAAGTCCCTTGATTTGTAAAGGGATTGGGATTAATTTGTATATTTTGAGCTCCACCCATGGTTTGCAAACCATGGTATTGTAAAAAGAAAAATCTATATAAGAAAATTCCTTAGTGAGTCTAGGGATATATTTTGATTATGTTATGTTATATCTGAGTTTGTAAAGTCATATATTTCTTTGTTTTGGGTGAATGGGAAGGCTTCTATAGTTGTGTGCGCATGGAAAAAAGGATTGTAATTGAAGGATCTTACTTAATAAAGGACTTGAAGGCATATCTGTGTATTTTATGTCAGGTATCTCCACTTCAGGTCCTGCAACCTTGCACTATCCTTTTGATTCAAGAATATTGATGTTGTGTAGATCTTCCTCATCTTCTTTCGAGGTTACATTATAGCATTCTATTCCATGCTGAAATTGCGCATTCCATTTAGGTTGTACCCAAGTCGTTGGCTCAGTGGAAGTTCGGAAAATTCCTCTCTGAATTCTCGAAGAGCGTCATCAATACAGTGCTAACCATTTTCGAAGCTAATTTCAATAATAATCCTTCATTCAAATAGTACCAATCTATGGTTCCATGGTGCATCTTCGTTTCAAGATACCAATTCATAGGTATCACATCTAGAATTTGGAAAAATATGTGCACCCATTCAGGGCGAGGTTCTTCACCCCAAGCCATAGTCCAATGAGACAATTCCCTCGGGGATCATACTTACCATTATACTTTTTTGTGAGCCTGGTGTTGCATGGCCAAACCTGAGCTTCATCAAATTGTGATACTCCTTCCAACCTTCTATATTTTCTTTGTGTACCCCACCATCTGGCTGGTGTGGACCTTAGAGTGATCCAGGTGGATATTGGTGGCCACCCGCCTATTCCACTTGGGGCCCCACCATCGTCTTTTTCAGTTTCTCAGTTTCGGCACAACTTACTATATTTAGCAGTTTTTCGGGTCCTGAACTTTCAAAGCCATTTTGAGGCCCTAAATGGAGATCGTATGTCAAAGTTACATCCCCAGGAAGTTGAAACACCAATTTACCCAAACGGGGCCCATAGTTTTGGCGCTTCATCTCCTAGGGTTAGGTTTTTGGATGTTTAGAGTTCTCCATTGTTTCTCAATAATAAATAGGCCCTTGAGCCTCATTATAACATAGTTCAGAGGTTTGTAGCTGCCACATATCTTCTCATAGATTCGCTACCAGTACCCTAGCTAGTTTATTTCCATTCTGTCTGTAAGCAAATTTCAGTTCTTTGATGTTAATGAAATGAAGTGTTATTTCTGCTACATCTTTGTATTTATGGTTATATGTGTATTTCATTGCATTCCTACATAAATCTGGATCAGTGGTATCAGAGTGGTCTACTTTTCCTCGATCCTTCTTTGCATGTCCCCAAAAAGGTCAGGGTATAAGGAGTTAGGGCTCGATCTGGTGGAACCTTTGTAAGAGCAGCCTCGCAAACCCCGACGGATGCCCATGGGGGACGAAAAGAAAGATGAAGGAGCAAGAGTTCCTATTGAAATATTTATTGAGGAGGCCCTCGAAAAACAAAGGAACATGATGATGGATAACTTTTCCCAGATCCTTCAACGACTGCCCACCAGCGGCGCATCTGCATCTTCTGCATCTAGCGGCCACTCTGGAGGCGCGACTCCCTTTAAGGTACAAGTAAACTTTAACATTCCCATATTTAAGGGTCAAATAGATGCAGATGCCATAGATAGATGGTTGAATTTATTAGAAGGATATTTCTTGATTCATGAATTTTTCGACCAGGAGAAGATTCTTTTTGCACTCCTCAAAGCCACCCCCATGTCAAGGACTGGTGGGAAACGTACCGTGAGAAAAAGGATGAGACAGAACCCTCTTTGTTCTCAGCCGTACCCACTTGGAATTCTTTCCGAGATGCCATCAAGGAACAATACTATCCCGTGGGGAGCTATGAGGAAAAGTACATATAATGGACCATGCTACGGCAACAAAGGGATCAAGATGTGCATGAGCTGACGAATCAGTTCCATACCCTGTGCACAAAGTTTGGTATCAAAGATTCAGAGAAACATTTGGTGCTAAAGTATCATGGTTGTATGCACAGATACATTCAGGAGGAAATGGAGTTCCTTGACATCTCCTCACTTGGTATGGCATACCAGTATGCTGCCAAGATCGAGCAGAAATTCAAATAGAAGATGCGAGACTTTGGATCTACGAATCAAAATCAAGGGAAAGGTTCCCCCAAACCACAAACCAAAGGAAAAATCCAAGGCATGGCGGCCCAAGACAACTTGCCAAAGCTACAAGAAAATAACAACATCGCAAACCCAAAGAAGGACATGGGAAAGTGGTGTGAGTTCCATAAGATCTCCACTCACAACACAAGTGAGTGTCGGGCCTAGCAGTCGCTGGTGGCCTAGATGAGGGGTTTTGAATTAGATGCATGCTTCGAATCTGAATTAGAACCTGACAAGGGGAATGACAAAGGGAAGCAGATTATTGATGCAGAGCCCAATGCCACGTTTTTGTTGCCACTACAAAGATCCAGAAGGAGGAACCAAAAGATCCAGTGGAGGTAGAGCGTCTCGTCCACTCCAAGATGTGGGTAAAAGGTTCCCCGCTACGATTCATTATTGACAATGGGAGCCAAAAGAACCTCATTTCAGCAGATGTCATGAAGTGGTTGGGCTTTCTGACCATAGCGCAACCACAACCATACACCATCAGGTGGCTTCACCAAGGACGAGATCTCCGTGTCAGCCAACAGTGCCGCCTTCCCTATAGCATCAAGCACCTCATAGATGAGGTATTGTGTGACATTTCTCCTATTTATGTTTCTGATGTATTATTAGGCCAACCATACTTGTGGAAGCGACATGATGTGTATGAGGCTCGGCCTCGCGCTGTTATTGTGACTTTGGGAAATAAGTTGTACAGGATACCAGAGGTACCACCGCCTACCACTATCTCTTTGGTTACTGCAAAACAATGTAGTAAGCTCATTTCCCAAACTAGGAAATTTATTTTCCTGATGATCCACCCGCAGGGAAAGAATAAGATTGTGGCCACGACCTCCAGACATGGCTCCTCTACATGACAAAAACAAATGGACAAGGTTGTGGAGGAGTACGGGGACATCTTCACCTCACCCAAAGGGGTGCCTCTACACTGTCAAGTCAAGCACCCCATTGACCTAACCCCAGGTGCGCCGCTACCCAATGGACCGATATATAGGCGTTCTATTCTGGAGAATGATGAAATCAAGAGGCAGATTCAGGAGCTGTTGCAGAAATTTCACATCCGGCCAAGTTCATCGCCCTGTGGGAGCCCAATCGTGTTGGTACAGAAGAAGGATGGGACTTGGAGACTCTGTATTGACTATCAGGTGCTGAGAAAGATCACTATCCGGAATAGGTACCCGATCCCATGGATAAATGACCTTCTGGACCAACTCAAAGGGGCAAAATATTTCATCAAGATCAACTTGAATTCTGGGTATTGCCAGGTACCAATCCAACCCTCTGATGTGTGGAAGACTGCCTTCAAAGCCAAGGAGGGACTTTTAGAATGGCTCGTCATGCCTTTCGAGTCGATGAATGCTTCCACAACCTTCATGAGGTTGATGTATGAAATCTTGCATCCATTCACCAACTCATTTGTAGTGGTATACTTGGATGACATTCTGATCTTCAGCCAGACTTGGGAAGAGCACCTCCACCACATCGGAGAAGTCCTCCAAACACTACGACAACACAAGTTGTGTGCCAATTTGGAGAAGTGCACTTTTGGCATGACCCAGGTTCAATATCTGGGATACATTATTGATGAAAGGGGGGTGCATGTGGATCCAGCCAAGATCCAAGTCATTTAGGATTGGCCAGCCCCAACCACTCTAATAGAGCTTCGCATATTTCTGGGTCTTGCTAATTTCTACCACAGGTTCATGTTGGGATTCTCTCATATCACTTGGCCCTTGAGTCAAGTCACCAAGGGAGGAGCGAAAGAAAAATTATTTTGGTCATAATCTCAACAAAAGGCATTCGTAGAATTGAAACATTACCTCTGTTCTGCCCCAGTGCTCACATTACGATACTTAAAACAACCATTTGAGATTGAGATAGATGCCTCTGACTATGCTATTGGGGTAGTTCTTACTCAATAGGGGCATCCAATGGCATATCACAGTGAGACATTGTCTGACACAGTTCGCAAGTATCCCACTTATGAAAAATAAATGTATTCCATTGTGCAGGCTTGTCGCCAATGGAAGCATTACATTTTGGGGAAGGAAACAATCATCCACATAGACCACCGACCCCTGCTGTTCATACAGACACAAGGGAAGTTGCAGAACGATCGTCACTAGAAGTGGTCCACATATTTGCAAAAATTTCATTTGAACATCAAGTACAGGAAGGGTAGCAACAATAATGTTGCCTACTACCTCAGCAGACCACCGATCGTGGCCATAACCAAAGTTCTCAACTCTGGTGGGCATGAGACTTCTGATTGGCTACTTCTCTATAAGAGTGATCCAGAATTCAGCCACACATACAAGGCACTCTTGGGGGGTACACAAGTTCCAAATTTTCACCTCCAAGATGCACTGTTATGTCACATGGGACATATTTGTGTTCCTTCAAGCGAGAGTGCCAAGATGATATGGGAAATGCACTATAGTCGAGTCACTAGGAATTTTGGGGTCGAGAAAACAATGGTAGTACTGCAGAAATATTTCTATTGGTCGAACCTTGGACGGGATGTCGGGAAGTACATCAAATCCTGCACTACTTGCGTCATTGCCAAACCGACCATCAAGAAGCAAGTGCTCTATACTCCGCTACCTACCCCTAGTTGACCTTGGGAATCCATCTCCGTGGATTACATGTCAGGCCACCCTTCTACTAAGCATGAAAACAAAAGTGTTTTCATGGTCGTCGACAAATTCTCGAAGATGGTCATTATGGCGGCCTGCAAGAAGAATATCATAGCAGAAGCCACTGCTAAACTCTTCTTTGAACAAGTGTGGGTTCACTTTTGGATCTCACAATCTATCATATCAGATCGCGACAACAGGTTCCTCAGCACATTTTGGTCCAGCCTCTGCTCAATGTTGGACACCAAGCTCACCAAGTCCACAGCTTTCCATCCCCAAACTAATGGCTAGACATAGGTCGTCAACAAGATGATTGTACACATTCTGCGCATGTAAAATTCAAAGCATCCACGCACATGGGATGAGAGCCTCTCCTATGTACAACACAGTTATAGCCGGGCTCTCCACAGCTCAACCGGCCACAACCCCTTTCAGGTGGGCTTAGGATTCCAGCCACTATGTCCCATTGACATAGCCATGCCATTTGCGACTACTCCGGCCAATTCAGCTCATGTCCAATCTGAAGCTGACAAAGCAAACAACTTCATCGAGCGCATTCAGCACATCCGCCAATAGGTTCATGACATATTGGATAAAGCCAATGCTAAGTACAAGCAACAACATGATCAACATTGGGTGCCACACAAATTCCAGGTGGGTGGCAAAGTGTGGCTACATTTGCAGAAGGAGCGACTCACTAGACCCCACCGCAAGCTTCACCCGCTCCGATATGGGCCGTACACCATCACTAAGGTTGTAGGGAACAATGCCTTCGATCTCAGTATTCCACCATTCCTTGGTCTACACCCAGTATTCAATGTAGATCGTCTTCATCCCTACTTCCCACCTCTACTGGACACCTTTGACATTGCAGGAGAACTCACACCAAAAGAGTTTAACCCAGACTACATGGAACATACCACCACAGATTGTATCATGGAAATGCAAATCAAGAACACTCGCCAACGGAAGATCCAACTGTATCGAGTTTTCAAAGCTAGCCAACTCCTGCACCAAGGAAAGTGGTTCACCAGGGACCAAGTTCAGTAAAAGTTTCCTCATCTCATGGAGGAACTCAATGCAATGGGGACCATTTCTTCCTAAGGGGGGAGGAATGATCCAGGTGGATATTGGTGGCCACCTGCCTATTCCACTTGGGGCCCCACCATTGTCTCTTTTAGTTTTTCAGTTTCAGCACAACTTACTATTTTTAGCTTTTTTTCAGGTCCTGAACTTCTGAAGCCATTTTGAGGCCCTAAATGGAGATTGTATGCCAAAGTTACGTCCTCGGGAAGTTGAAACACCAATTTACCCAAATAGGGCCCATAGTTTTGGCGCTTCATCTCCTAGGGTTAGGTTTTTGGAAGTTTAGAGTTCTCCATTGTTTCTCAACAATAAATAGGCCCTCGAGCCTCATTGTAACATAGTTCAGAGGTCTATAGCCGCCACATCTCTTCTCATAGATTCGGTACTAGTACCCTAGCTAGTTTATTTCCATTCTGTCTACAAGCAAATTTCAGTTCTTTTATGTTAATGAAATGAAGTGTTATTTCCACAAAATCTTTGTATTATGGTTATATGTGTATTCCGTTGCATTCCTACATAAATCCGGATCATAGAGAAAATTCCAAAGCTTCATACCGTTGTTCTTCGAGAATCTTACTTTCAAGTTCATCAAGAAACAAGTTTACATCCCTGATCCCATCATAATAAGGAAAATCATGTACCTCTGATGTGAGGTAGCGAAGAAATATGGTAATTATATTACACTGCTTGGTAGAAACCTCATGTAACTGGTTCTGCCAATTCTCCAATTATTCATCAGAGTCTGAAATACACTAGCTATCCCTTTCACAACTTATCCTTCCATTTGCAGTGGGGTTGATCCAATATTCGTCCTGCATAGTTAACTTATAGATATTGTTGATATCTGCATCACCATATTCATCACAGACAGGTTCTGTATATTGCACTCCTTGAGAGGGGTCCAAAGGAACAACGACCCCATTCTTCTCAAATACCATATTTCTACTTTTTAGATTGATCATGGCATTGATATCACAAGCCCAATAAAATCCAAGTAAAGCATGATATGGATCGTTGTCATCCATAATATCAATGACTTCAAAGTCTACCAACACACTTACTCCATCAATGTTTATGATAATGCCATGCAATCGACCCATAGGAATAATTTTCTGCCGATTAGCCATTCTCAGCTGAATCGGTGACCACTACAGCTTTGGTTGCCCCATTCATTAGCATGTATGCTTTGCAAATAAATTTTCATATGATCCTCAATACAAAATTACTTGATCCATTTCATAATCTCCTATTTGCGCAGTTAATCGCATTTCCCTGCCAGTTCTCTTCTTATTTCTGTGTACTTTATTTACTGTGTGTTATTCAAGTTGTGGTTCTTCTTTACTAGCGCAGTTGTCGATCAACTCTTGCAATCCTTCCACAACTTTCTAATCCCTTATTAGCTTCATACAGGTCTACATAAATGATTTCAGAAAAGACAGATCAAAGTCCTTTGTTACAGTAACCACCTTGTGTTTATTCTTTTGTAGTATTAGTTTTGTCTTCATCATTGATGTCAACGCTCCAGGGTCTATAAGAATTTCTTCGCTTCCATGAAGGTTTCATTTTCTCACTATATATTGAACACATTATTATTTTCTCTGGCCTTCATGTATCCTCCATAGGATTTTTTCCTTCTGCTTTATCTTCTCCTGTAGCTGCACCACTTCTTGTTACTATGTTGACACATGGATATTCTTTGCACGATTTGGCGGTCATCATCTGCATGTTTTGAGTAGGATGTTGATTTCTCTTTTCATGCATCTTAGCAATTAAAACATGGAAATACTCTATTACATGGTAAAATTGTCTACAACAATTACAGGAAGGGGTAGTGGGGTTCTTACAATCCCTTGCAAAATGTCCAGCTTCGCCATTTTTATAACATATAATTTGGCCTCGACCTTTCCCAATGCCTCCTCCTTGCCCTCATCCTCAGCCTTGGAATCCTACACGCACTGTTGGCGAGCCATGATATTTGTGCCTGCGACCTTCAACTTGCATTCTGTATGTCGTAATAGTCTGTTGCATCATCAAGTCATAACTACGATAGTTCTTTTGATCATGTCCCATCGAGATACAGAAGTTACAAAACAATTTCTTCGAAGTTTGCACATTTTTCTGCAGTAAATAGCATTCTTCCGTGCAATGTCAACCTGCTATTTTACATAAGTCACACCCTACACTTGTTCCTGGGTTCAACGGGAGAGGTTCACCATTGTTGATGTAATCTCTAAATAGAAGGCACTGATATTTATAATGGTATTCTGCCTTACATTTGTTACACCATACTTCTGAGAAAATTTATGATCAGACTTCCTTACCCTTTTTTAACTCTTGAAACTCCAAATGAATTGATGCTAATTAGTTTTTAATATGTTGAACCCCTACTTGGGTGTTTGCGACCGATGAAGCCTATCCAACTTCATATCAATTTCTAGAGCTTCGGCCTACGTTACTATCTTTTATTGTGTTAAAGGAAGTCTAATATGTGGAAATAATGCAAATATAAACTACTCCTTGTGCTGCTCATAAGGAATTTGGAAGTTCAATCAGATTAGTAGAATATTGAACCTTTGATATACTTCTTAGAAAAATTTCGTTACCAGTTGCTTGATCTCTTTTATCTCCATAAAACATTGTGACTGCGATTTTGGCTTCTTAAATTTTCCATTCATCTATGTCTTTGTCTCATCCAATGTGGTCGCCGGATCCATCGTGGATTAATTCATATACCAAGACAGTGATATTTTCTACACCGTTGTGACAAGTTGTTTCTTATTCATATCATCATTTGCAATCTGTCGCGCTCTCCATATTGCTTAAACAACGAACCAAAATTGTTCAAGATCCTCTAATCCCAGACCTCTGAAAACATGCATTCTAGCTTCTTAGCCATATCTCTTAGGGGAGGGGGTGGTGGAGGTGGAGGTGGAGGTGGAGGGACAGTATCAGGGTGAGGATGAGGTTTGATGGGAGTAGTGTGTTAGTATGAATCTTTCGTCGTAAAAGACCACTTTAGCTACACATAAAAAATAGCCCTAACATTGATTATGGCTACCAAATATCTTTAAATATGCAATTATATGATCCAAATAATGCTGCACAAATCCAGATCTAAGCATAAAATACATTAAGCAGATAAAGTAAAATGAGGCTCCATGCATCCAATAGACAAGACAAGAACAATGTATTTGAAAGAATTTTTATATTATATTGAAAAGGGGCACCTGAGAGGAAAACAAGAAATGTGTTTTTCAGTTCTCCTCAATGGGATGGGTTCTTGAAAGTCCTCAGCATTTCAGATCTAAAATTTATCTCTCTTGTTGGTGTAGAAAACCCAAACAAACATAGAACTCAAAGGGAGCTCACAAGGCAAAAATGGAGAATGTGACCAAGTATAGATCCAGAGTGATCTAATGCAATGGAAGGTGACTAATGAATGGGGAAAACCCTTCTATTTATAACAAAATATTAGGGCGATCTAGAACTTGGCACATGAATAAAATATTATTAATCAGATTCTAGAACCACCCTTTAGGAATATTTTATTATATTTGTTAGAGGGAAAAGGATTTTTGACATGGTTCAATTCCTTTATTTATAAACAATAAATAAATAAATGATTTATTTATTATTTTAAGGAAATGATGGGAATATAATTAAATAAATAAATATTTATTTAATTATTTATAAATGATTTAGTCAAATTTAATTAGGAATATTGTTTGTGCTCAACCTAGTGTTCCTAAATTGAGTTCATTAATTGTCAACCAGGGTTGGTAAACTGCTGAAGTGTGGTGCACTATATGTGCCTAGGTATTTGTTTCTCACTACGTTGTGTTTAGTGCTTTATGATGTTTTTGGTTTTATGGTTTTACGCTGAAAAAGGAAAGAACTAAGTGCTCGTGAAAAGAAGCTATTAGTTGTGTTAAAACAGAACAAAGCCTAAACTATGGATGGCAAACAACAAATGCAAAGTTTGATAATGAATTCAGTGCAAGAAAATAAATCACAACATGAACTTAAACTTATCCAATTCATTCATTAAAGATGTGTTGGAAGAGCTTGAGAAATGGACAAGTTAAGTATAAATGAAGTTCTCCTAATTAAACAATCAAACAATCAACTTACAATGTTACAACATCTCATCCATAATTAAAGGTTTATTGGAATATATTTGGAAAAGAAATTTTGTAACACAATAAGATTTCTACTCTAAACTAGCTTCTAATTCTATTCTGCAACTCAATTTAACACCACTAGGCCTCACTCAAAAGTTATAGATTTCCTTTTTAGAATAGTCTATGAGAAAAGGCTTGTTTGTGAAATGGTAAAAAGGTTGCAAAATACTCCAGGCCTTAGACTGATACTAGCTTCTGTCCAGATGATTATGTATTAATATGAGTTTGGAACAAAAGAAGTTTTGTAAATAATGAAGACCGTGGTATTTAAATTTAACAACTAATACAATTTAAAATGCAATGGATAGCAACTAAACTGGAATGTTAATACAGTGAGCTAAGACTAAACTAGAGTGCTACTAGTCTACTTGGAGTACAGTGAACAGTGTTAACCTAAAATGCCATTATCAAACTGAAATGTAGTGACAGAGCTGAACTAAATGCATTCTACCTCCGGAGTGCTATAACTAAATTAACATGCAACTAACCTAAGGAATTCTACAGCCCATCTCGTTCAATATGAATGATATTTTGGAAGAGTTTGTGAAAACAAGTATGGTTGTATTATTCAATGCAATTGAACATAAACATAAAATTGAAAGCAAATACAACTAGAATCTAAGACACCACATTTGTTTCTTATTCGTTGTTAATGATGTTTTGGAAGAGTTTGTAAGAGTAAGACCAGCTGTGACACTTAGTGTAAACAAGCAACTAAAACCTACAATACCACAGCTATGCCTTATTCATCGTGATGATATTTTGGAAGAGTTTATTAGAGTAAGTCTAACTGTGATAATTAACGAAAGGAAATGCAACTAAAACCTACAATACCACAACTATTCCTTATTCATCGTAATGATATTTTGGAGGAGTTTATTAGAGTAATTCTAGCTGTGATAATTAATGTAAACAAGTATGAACATAAACTTCAAAAACTTGCCTAAGCTAGAAATGAAAACGAGACTAAAATACTTATCTAAACCGTATAAACAAGGCTGCTCAGGAGGCAGGGGCCCTCTACCACCAGAGTAGCATGAAATCTACTTCAAGATTGATTCAACGCTTTCAAGGAAATGATGCTTCTTTCATTAAAGAGAAATTACTTCAAAACAAAGTGTTTTCGGACTTCTGAAATCTAGCAATCAACCATAAAATCTACCCTTGTCCCTCGGTTTCCTGAGCATATTTATAACAAAATTACATAACCGTATCTGAGATAACATAGGAATAATTGTATTTCCTAATTAGAATCGAACTAGAACTCTGAAGGTGGTCTTGTAATATGATTAAGGACATCTGGACTGTCCTTATCCTGTTAGGATTCTACCTCCTAATTTGAGTTCCCACGTGCATAACCACCTACAGGATTCCGTTCAAACTTCGTGGAGAGCAAAAAATGATAAGGAGATGATGTGGAATACGACCATATGTGATTTTCTCTGAGATGACACCTGGAACCTGTGTAGACATGAAGCCGGCTGCAGAATTGGCAACTAGCTACAGAATGTCTGCATTCTGTAGCTAGATTTAGTTCAAAAAGTACTACAATGACAAAATCATAGAAAAAAAAGCAAGTTAGTCATGATATTCATTCTCAAAGCAATTTTAACTAATTCTATTGATCATTTGAGCCTGATATTAATAATGGACAAAAGAAATGGAGTGGAATGTGGTGGAGGAAAGAACATTCTTGGAGCTCAACATACTCCCATTGCTAGATTCTTGCATGTCCTCATGCAACTATTCCATGAACTCTGAGACCTCTGCAAGAACATCCAACCCTCTTCTTCTACTCTGCCTGGTAGTTAATGGCCTTCTAGGCTTCCTGATGACTAACTTGAACTTTAAATTGGTAAGTGCCCTGATTAACTTTTTGTTTCTCTTTTTCAATTTTTCATTGGCCTTTTCCACTTTGTCCATTTGTAGAGATAGGGTTGAATTCATATTGGTTTTTAGTTTAAATTTCTCCTTCAAAATATCATTTTCAGTCCTGATATGCCTATTAAGTACTTCTAGCTCGTACTTATCTCTTCTTAGCACATCTATTTCAGACTCTGGTGGACTAGGGGTTCTGTCTCTACTTTCTGAAGCTCTTCTCTCCAAAGACTCAACATAGTTGTAAATTTCTTGCTATGCAGGGTCTATTTTAGGAGTTTCTTCATCAAAATCCTACTCAGTAGGTGTTTCTTCGTCTTCTATGTTTATGACTCCAGTTTGTTTAACTTTTGTTTTCTTTAGTAGCCCCCTAAGTCTGTGGCTCCTTCTCGGTTGAGATGGCCCTTCTCCTTTTTCTCTAGCAAATTTTATTATGATCCTCTCTTTCTTAAGCTGCTTCTTAATCTGAACAAATTTTTCAGAAATCATTTCTTCACTGCTTTCTTGTATTGTTTTACCAGATCAATTTTGGAGGATTTCCATTTTCTGTTTCTTTTTGTAGGTTTGTCTTCAGGTGGAGGTTCCTTTGGTTCCTCAAAGTGATTTCTCACCAAGAAGTCATCCCAAGTATCCCCCATTTTTGTTAAATGATGTTCAATTAAAATCTTGACTAAACCATGGTGGTATAAGGTTGTTTCTAGAAATTGAATTCTCTTTTGAACACTTGAAGCCATTTTCTTTAAACTATGAAGCAAGAAAAATGGCAAGTTGAGTTCTTCTTCTAGAAAATGCATTATCAACCTAATATGGTAAACATAGAAAGTACCATATCTACCTTCACAAGTGATGAATTTTTGCAGGATAAGCAACATGTTCCTCCATTTGTTCTTTAATGCAGAGCTAGGGATACCCTTTTTAAAAATGGTGACATCCATACCTGGTGACTTGAGTATCTGCTTCCATGCTTCATTATGAAATTCTCTATTCTTAAACCACCTTTCTCCTTGTCTAAGCAATCCTATTGCTTCTGCAATAAAAGCCTCTGTGACAGTGAATTTAATATCTCCAACTTCAACCTCGGCTCCATTAAAAGATCTTGCAAAAGTTTTAGTAACCTCTTTGTGGAAGCCACTGAATTTTTCAAGGAATTGCAACCATCCTGCTTGTTGTAAGATTTCTCTGATTTGGGGATAGCCTTCCAAGTACTTAGTGCCAACTGGTTCAATTCTCACTATGAGGCCCATAACTCTTCTTCAATCTTCAATTCACTAGTCTTCTGCTCACGGTGAGAATGGCCGTTAACAAGTTGTTTTTTCTCCACAAATGTTTCCTCTGTTCACGATGACAATGGTTGTTGCAGAGATGCCTCTGTCTCATAGACCGAAATGGTTAAAAGTTGGCTACAGGAAAGAGTGATATGGAGTGGTTACAGAATGAATATAATGAGGTGAGGATGATGTATATGAGTTTGAAAGATATCACAGAAGGAAAAGGCCGCGGAGATATTTTGTAACGATTTCAAAATCATCATTAAATGCTTAGTGACGTGACTAATCCAATCACTTTAGCACTTTAACCGTTTAGATTTTTAAATGATGATCGGATATGGGTTTTGAAATGGCGGAATAGAAGGAGTTTTATCCAAAGTTTTTGCGGGAGGTTTGTTAGGCATGATCAACAAAATTAATTAAAACAACTTTTTGAATAATATATAACTGAACTATGCTAAAAAATTTCATGATATGTCACCATAATAATTTCATACCTTTGCCTTTGCTTTGATTTTCTTGTGATCTTCATATGCTTTGTTCTCCCCTGAAAATCATTACTTTTTGAGTCTTCATAACTCCCTTGAATTTGCTTGTTCTTGGATATGCAGGATCATTTTGTTGCAGATCAAATGATTACTAGATAGTGCTTTCAGGCTCTCTAGCTACAGAATGTCCAACTGGCTGCAGAATGTTTGATTGATTGCAGAATGTACCTGTAGAGAACTTGAAATATGGTTTGAAGCTGGAATGATGAAAGGTTGTATGAAATGAATAATTAAATATGGTAGGATGGAGTATGAATGAAATGAATAATGGAGTGGAATGGATCACAACTTATGAAATGGAGTGAAGTATGAGAAGTGGGTTGCAATTCATGATATGTATTATTTAATTATAGAAAAACATCAAACTTTAAATATCTAGAATTGAAATGAGGTGGTTGGAGTATGGAATGAAATGAATGAAATATGGAATGAAGTGAAGTATGAATGAATGAAGTGAAATGGAGTATGGATGAATGAATGAAATGGAATATGAATGGATGAAATGTGAAATGGATCTGCACTTATGATTTTGGAACAGCTGCTTGCAGAGAAAAAAAAAATGGAAAAGTTAGAGTGTCAGAAAAATTCTGATTTTCACTCTATCTTTTTTGTATAAACATGCCAATCAGTGATTGGTTTTCATGTTTATACTTTTATTTTATTTTATTTAATTTATTTTTTTAATATATCTGACTTCAGACAATTCAATTAAGTTGATGAAGAAGAAAGATTCTTCTTCATTAACTTCACATCACTGTTTTCCTGGAACTTCTTGACAAATTCTTCTCTTGAGAGTGGTTTGTGATACAGCTTCAATCTATGACCATTCACAAGAAAAGTAACCTTTTCTTCATCTATTGTCCTGATTTTTATTGCTCCATTGTCAAAAATTCTCACAATTTCATATGGCCCAAGCCAATGTGTTTGAAATTTACCCTGAAAATCCTTGAACTTTGAATCAAACAAGAGAGCCCAGTCACCTTCCTTGAACTTCTTTTCCTTGATGTACTTGTCATGCCATCTAGTCCTTTGTTGTTGGACTAGACTTGTTTTCTGAACTGCATCTTGTCTGATCTCATCCAATTAATTAATCTGCTCCAATCTGTGCTTCTGTGCCTCTGATAGATCAAGTCCTAGCTGAACTGCCATTTTGAAAGTTTGAATCTGGAACTCTATGGGAAACAAAACTTGCTTTCCATAAACAAGTTCATAAGGAGTATGGCCTGTTGTGCTTCTCCATGTAGTTCTATAGGGCCACAAGGCTTCAGGAAGCCTATCTACCCAATCTCTTCTATGTAAATGAACAGTCTTTGTTAGGATCCCTTCAATGACCTTATTAGTAGATTCCACTTGACCATTTGCTTGTGGATGATAAGGAGTAGATTTTTTGTGTCTAATTCTGTACCTCTCCATCATTTGTTCCACTAGCCTTGATGTGAATTGAGCTCCTTGATCTGTAACAATTTCCCTTGGGACACCAAAATGAGTAAAAATATCCTCAAAAAGAAAATTAACTACAGATGCTTCAGTAGCAAAAAGTAATGGCTTGGCCTCTATCCATTTGGTAACATAATCAGTGCAAACTAATATATATCTATTTTGTCTTGATGGAGGACTAATAGGTCCTACAAAATCCAAAGCCCATTTTTCAAAAGGTTCAATATGTACGTGAGGCTGCAGTGGCATCTCACCGGAAGGAGAAGGTTTCCCTACCCTTTGGCAACTGTCACACCTTTTGACATACTCTTTAGCATCTTTGAAAATGGATGTATATGTATATGTGAGATCTTATAGATTGTCCTCTTGCTCTAGTAAAAGTGTACGCCTGAGTTCATCATGACATGCTTTGAGAATCTCAGGCATCACATCTTCCCAAACACATCTCCTAATGATAAAATTTGGACCTGTCCTGTACAACTCATTAGCAACCCATGAATATTTTGCACTGTCATAAATGATTTTTATTTTATCTCTTGCATTCATTATTGAAGGAAATTTCCCCGAAACTAAATAATTAGCAATGTCAGCAAACCAAGGAGTCTGAGTAGAAATTGAAAAAAGATATTCATCAGGAAATTGATCTTCAACTGGGGTATTGTCTTGGATGTTTTGGAGTCTAGATAAGAAATCAGCTACTGTGTATTGTTTTCCAGGCCTATCTAGAATGGTAATGTTGAATTCTTGTAAAATCAATAACCATCTTATGACTCTGCCATTAGTGATTGATTTATTCATTAGATATGTAATTTCAGAATGATTTATGTGAACAAAAGTTTCATAGCCTATTATATAGTGTCTGAATTTATTTTATGGCATGAACAACGGCTAAAAACTCTTTTTCAATTGGTATAGTTTAACTCAGGAGTCAATTTTTCTTGGTATAATAGATAGGCGTAAGAATGGGAATTATTTTTCTAATACTTCCTAGAGTTGTATACGAGGCATCCGGTAAGAAATATGAAAAGGTAACTTCCAGTTAGGTCCCCTTAAAAATAGGTGCTTCGAAATTTTTTTTTCGGGGTCTCGAAGGCTAACTCAATCAGTGATTCCACTTGAATTCATAGTCCTTGGTAAGTAATTTGAAAAGTGGAGATGCTATCTTGGTGAAGTTTTCTATAAACCTTCGATAATATCCTGTAAATCCGAGAAAAATCCTAACATATTTTTGACAACTTGGAATAGATAAGTTAGATATGACTTCAAATTTTGACTCATCAACTCTAATCCCATCCCCTGAAATGTGATGTCCTAAAACAATTCCTTCAGAAAACATCATAAAACACTTTTCATGACTTAGTGAAAGATTTTCTTCTTTACATCTTTTTAAAACTTTTTCCAAGTTTGCTAAGGCTTCCTCAAATGTGTTTCCATAAACTGTGAAATCATCCATATATACCTCTACACAATCATGTATTAGATCTGAAAAAATTCTTAGTACTGCCCTTTGAAATGTTGCAGGTGCATTGCATAATCCAAATGGCAATACTCGGTGGCATAGGTACCCCCAAGGAATAAGGTAAATGTAGTTTTGTCTTGATCTTCAAGTGCTACGCCCAGATTTGATTGTAACCACTAAACCCATAAGTAAGTACTTTTTATGACTAATGTATCTAACATTTATCAGAAGGTGAGGAAAAATGGTATTTAAGAGTAACTTTGTTTTATTACGGTGATGGCCATACCTCCATTTCATTTTCTTTGCTTTAATTACCAAGAGAAACCACGACTATACGAAATAGGATAGATAAAGTTGACATTCAATAATTTCTGCAATTCTTCTTTAACAATCTCCCTAAGATTTGGATTCATCCGTCTCTGAGGTTGTTTGATTGGTTTACAATTTTCCTCTATGTAGATGTGATGAGTGCAAGTCTTGGGGCATATCCCTTTCATATCAATGTACTCCCATGCATATGCAGAAGAATGTCTCTGTAATATTTTGACAAGCTCTTCTTGTTGAGATTTCTCTAGGTTCTTGTTTATGTTTAAATTTTTGCCTAGAAATATATAAATTGTAGAGCTGCCAAATTTATCCATGGAATAGAGAGACATCTGCCTTGATGACAAAAACTCGATGTTGGATTCTTCTTGAAATTGTTCATGCTTATATTCCGAAGAGGATTCAAAGTTTTCCAAGGTATTCAGAATCTGGCTATCTTCACTAATTTCTGAAATTGTGAAGAGGTTGTAAGTGTTCTTCATCCTCTATCCATTGAGTATCATATAAATCTTTAATTGTCCTTGCTAGAGGATACAAAGTGAATTTCTTTGTTGAAATACCATCAGAGATATACATATCACGAGACCTACAACTAATGAAATCATCAGTTGTAGCTAACCAAGGTCTTCCTAATATAACAGGGTGTCCTCCTAGATTATTCTTAAGAGTTAGGATAATGAAATCCATAGGGTACTCCCAAGAATCTAGGGACACTGGAATGTCCTCGATTACCCCATTAGGTTTAATCATAGATCTATCTTCTAATTGTAATAATGTGGGTGTAAAAAGAAGATTAGGAAGTTTCAGTTTATCCATGATTTGTCCACTCATGATATTGATTGCTACTCCTAAATCAATGAGTGTATTGGGGATCACAATTCCATTGATGTGAATTTTAACAACTGGATTTCTTGGGTCTAGATACTTTGGAATAGCAATCTTACCCATCATGGTATCTGCTATTTTTCCTGCCAGTTGAATTTTCTTTGTCTCTCTTATTCTTTTTTTTTTTTTCTTCATGCTCAACTCCTTTATTGTCTTTGCTAAGATTGGAATTTCCTTGATGGCTTGCAATAATGGGATCTTAATACAAACATTTCTCAGCTCATCTAGGAAATCATAATTAAGCACCATAATTTGTTTTTCTACACCCCTATCGATTTGTGATCTTTCTGGGAAGGGAGGTGTAGAAGTGGATGTTGATGGATGCTCTAATATAGGAGTTGAAATTATTGGTTCTTTTTGTTTTGATTTTTCAATGTTTGGGTCTTGGAAAGTTGTGTTCTCTTCAAGATTTTTATTTAATTTAGAGTCTTCCTCAGAGTTGTCTTGTTCTTGTATAATCATAAAAGGTTTCCTCTTTTCAACTATTCTTCCAGACCTAAGTTGAATATCACTAAGGTCTAGAGGAGTAATTAAATAAGTTGAAAATTGTTGGCCTTTTATCATGTATGTATTCTGAGGATTTTTATTGTTGGGGTTTGGTGTGGGTCGAGCAGGCAACTGATTTTATTTCTAAGGAAATGGTAATGGGAGTGGTTGATTTTGATGTTGTGGATTTTGAGGATTTTGTTGAAAATTCTGTTGAGGAGGAAAATGTGGATATAATTGGATAAATTAATTAAATCTGATAGTGCGGGAAATCATCTTCATAGGGATTTTATGAACCTTGTGCCCAAGCTTGAGATTGATTTTGAAATTGGGGCCAAGGTTGCTGCTAAGAATTCCAATTTGGTGGAGGTTGGTTATACATTTGATCATGGAATCCTTGTGTTTGAGGTCCTTGCCAAGGCCTTCTAGAGACAAAATTAAGAGATTCTGTGGAACTTGTAGGAGTATATTCTTGAAATACAACTTTAAGACCAGGAAGTGAAGGAAAACTCTTGGTCTCATGTTTTTCTGAACAAATGACACAGGTCTATACAACTTTTTCATCCAAAGGACATTCTATCAGGGCATGCTTCTTTCTAAATTTGGGACAAAATATTGCTAAGGCATCAGATTCAGCTTTTTTCTTGTTTTGTAGCTTAAGGGTGTCTATTTGTTCACTCAGACTCCCTAAGATGTCAGATTTGAAATCATCAAGAATATGTCCTATCTCTTCCCTACTTACTGTCCCAGAAGCAGACTTACTTGCCCTTGCAAGAGCAGGGTCTCTTGGTCCTTTTACAGTTTTGGATTTCCCTCTTGAAAGGTTGATACATAACTCAGATATTTCAGGTAATGTGAGCTGAGATATATCCCCTTTTCCCATCATGTTAAGGATATCCAACCATTCATCCTTAATTGAATTCAACAAGAGAGCTTTTAAAGTGTCTTGATCTAAGTTCTCCATTTTTTCTCTTTTGATGTTGTAATGAAATCTCTCCAACAAATCTTCCAAATTTTCATCTTCTTTTTGTAACATCTTAAACACTTCCTCCTTATGATTGATTGGCATACAATAATCCAAATACCTCTCTAGAAATGCTTGTTTCATGTCTTCCCATGTCCTAATAGAACTGCTGATCAAACTCATAAACCACTTCAATGCTGCTCCTTTCAATGTTGAAGGGAATAGTTTAAGTTTTTGAGCATCTTGTAAGTAGTCATAAGTTCTACACAGGACTTCAAATTCAAATAGGAAGGTTTCAAGATCTTCAGTTTTAATTCCATAGAAGTTTGGAAGGACAGAGGGTGAAATATTTTTCATAGTTGTATTGGTTTCTTCATCTACTATAGGAAACCCAAAATAGCTTCCCATCTCTCTTCTACCTCTTCCTCTGCCTCCTTCACCTTCTGCACCTCTACCTCCTTCTTATGCTACTGTCCCAGTCTTTGGAGGTCAAGAAAGGAGGTTATACAGGGAGACTAGATTTGTCAAGATGGTAACTAAGGCTGACTGCTCAGAAAATTCTCCAGTTTATAACAAAGAGGGAGACTTTTCATGTTTGATGTTAGAAGAAAATCAAAATTATGCACATGAGCCCCTTTTTGGTCAGATCCAAGCTGAGCAGCCTAAAGAAGAGCAGGAATCAGAGATTTGGACTTTGCATTTTGATGGAGCAAATTCAAGGGAAGGCAATGGAGCTGGGGTATTTTTGATTTCTCCTACAGGGAAATGGGTGCCACTGTCTTTTAAACTGGAGTATGAGGCTACAAACAACGTGGCCGAACATGAGGCACTATTATTGGGACTGCAGACAGCCAAGAATATGGGCATCCAGTGTTTAAAAGTGTTTGGAGACTCTGAGTTGGTGGTAAGGCAGATCAAAAATGAATGTCAAACTAAGCATCCACGGCTCAGAGCATATAGAAACGAGGTATGGGACATGATAGAAAATTTCTTCTCAGCATTTAACATACAGTTCATGCCCCGGGAGCAAAACAGAATAGCAGATTCTCTCACTGTAGCTGCCAGTACTTTCCGTCCTCCTCAGAATCCGCTTCTAAGATATGAAGTGGAGGTACGGTACAGACCATCCATTCCAGATAATATAAAGCATTGGCAGGTATTCGAAGATGATGAACAGATGAAAAGATTTATGGAGACTGTGGGAGAATTATCCAATATGGAGATTGATGATAATGAAGAGGAAGAAGTTGAAAATATTGCAGAAAACAAATGGGAAGAAAAGATAGCAGGAAACAGAATGCTGCAGCTGAAAGGAAACGTTATACCTAGAGGCCTAGTCCCTTTAGAAAGATTATTTAACAAAGATGATGTACCAATGCAGCCAAACAAGGTAACAGAAGAAGATCAAGTGGAAGATTTGAATTTGGGTACTCATGCTGATCCTAAAATTGTTAGATTATCTAAAAGAGTCCCAGAAGAATACAAAGAAAAATATTTGAAGTTGTTTCAATCTTATAAAGATGTATGTGCTTGGTCCTATCATGACCTAAAAACTTTTGATGTTAGTATAATGCAACACAAGATTCCATTGAGGGAAGATGCAAAGCCTTATAAGCAGAAACTCAGACAGATAAACCCTCTGCTGCTTCCCTCAATTGAAAAAGAAATCAAGAAGTTACTAAAGGCCAAGATAATTGTACCATTAAGATACTCAGAATGGGTAGCAAATCTTGTTCATGTTAGGAAGAAGAATGGAGAAATAAGGCTGTGTGTGGATTTCAGGAATTTAAATAGAGCATCTCTCAAAGATAATTATCCACTGCCTAAAATGGATCACATCCTGCAGAAAGTAGTGGGAGCATCCAGAATGTCAATGATGGATGGTTTTTCCGGTTATAATCAGGTAGCTGGTTTTCCAGAAGATCAGAAAAAAATTGCATTTACCACACCATGGGGAACATTTATGTATGCTAGGATGCCATTTGGATTAATTAATGCAGGAGCTACTTTTCAGAGGGCAATGGACATAGCCTTTGTCGGAGAACAGGACAAGTTCTTGGTGGTGTACCTTGACGATATCATAGTGTTTTCAAAGAATGATGATGAGCATATTGAGCATTTAAGAAGAACTTTTGAAAAATGCAGAAGGTATGGCCTTTCTCTTAACCCTCAAAAATCTTTGTTTGCATTAGATGAGGGAAAACTCTTAGGGCACATTGTGACTAAAAATGGTGTGAAAATTGACCCTCAAAGAGTTGAAGTGATAAACAACATTCCTTTGCCAAGAAATAAGAAAGAAGTACATGTATTTTTAGGCCGAATTAATTTTTTGAGAAGATTTATTCCTAACAATGAAGAGATAGTTAGGAACATAACCAATATGTTGAAAAAGGAAAATGAAGTAAAATGGTCCCAAGAGTCTAGAGATGCATTCACAAGAATAAAACAGGCATTCGCTGAAGCTCCAGTGTTAGCCGGACCAGATTACAGCAAGCCATTTATGATATTTTCATTTGCTTCACCTCACACAGTTGCTGGAGTGTTATTGCAGAAAAATGAAGAGGGATATGAATAGCCTATAGCTTTCTTCAGTCAAGTGCTTTATGATGCTGAATTGAAATATAATATATTGGAGAAGCAGGCATATGCCTTGGTGAAGTCCCTTAAAGCCTTTAGAGTGTATGTTTTGCAATCTCATATTACTGCATATGTCCCCACAGCAGCTGTCAAAGACATTCTGGTTCAGGGAGACAGCGAAGGTAGAAGAGGAAGATGGATTGCAAAAATTCAGGAGTATGATTTGGACATAAGGCCTACTAAGTTAATTAAAGGACAGGGACTTGCCAAGATGTTGTCTGAATCTAATCATCAAGCTCTAGGCATCAATCTATCTGTGATAGCAAATGAAGAATCCGAAAAGGAAGAAGAGCAACAAGGACTAGAGATCGCCACCCAAAAGGTACATGTGAAATATCTAACTAGTCCATGGTATAAAGAAATAGTTGAATATCTTTTGACACTTAGTTGTCCTCCGGGTTGTGATAAGGTAAGATATAGAGTTGTAAGGATGAAATCTCATAAATATATAATTGCCAATGGACAGCTCTATTGGAGAGACCCTCTAGGCATATTACTTTTATGCCTCACAGAGAATGAAGTGCAGAATATAATTACAGAATTTCATGAAGGAATATGTGGAGGTCACTACAGTTGGAGGGCTACAACACATAAAATCTTGAGGGCTGGTTTTTACTGGCCAAAGTTGTATTCAGATACTTTTGCTTGGGTCAGAGCATGTGACAAATGCCAAAGATTTGCAGAAAGGCAGAAATTAGCAGCATTTCCCTTGATCCCTATTCATGTAAATGAACCATTTCAGAAATGGGGATTAGATTTTATAGGAGAGATACATCCCCCATCAAGTGGCCAACATAAATGGATATTGACAGCCACAGACTATTTCACGAAATGGGTGGAAGCCATACCTACCATAAGTGCTACAGATGCTGTAATAATGAGGTTTATAGAAGATAACATTATATCTAGGTTTGGATGTCCTGCCAGAATTGTAACTGACAATGCACAGGCTTTCAAGTCAGCCAGGTTTGTAAATTTCTGCCAAAGGTATAACATAACATTGACTCATTCCACAGCTTATTATCCCCAGGGGAATGGCTTAGCAGAATCATCTAATAAAACCCTGGTGAGGGCCTTGAAGAAAACAATAAGTGAAAATCATAAAAACTGGGACTCTCAATTAAAGTTTGCTCTATGGGCGAATAGGATAACCAGCAAAAGAGCAATAGGTAAGTCTCCATACGAGCTAGTGTATGGAGAGCAGCTGTGTTTCCTGTGCAATTGGCTTTGCCGGTGGCACGTTTTATGCAGGAAAACCAGGAAGAACCAGATGACATAATCCGAAGAATTAATCAGCTGGTAGAATTGGAGGAAACACGGAACCAGGTGGATCAAAAATTGATAGAATATCAGGAGAAAATGAAAAATGTATTTGATCAGCATGCAAAGGATAGAAAGTTTCAAATTGGGGACCTGGTTCTCAGATGGGATGTTCGCAGAGCAGAAAAGGGCAAGCATGCTAAGTTTGATCCGCTGTGGTTTGGGCCATTCAAAATAGTGAAGCTGGGAAGAAACAACACCTTTTCTTTAGAAAATTTACAGGGTGATTTGCTCGATGCCCCCGTGAATGGCCAATTCCTCAAGCCGTATTTCCAGTTCTGACCCAGGCTGGGAATGCCTGATTATATATATTGTATATAGCTTGTTTTGGCTTTTATTTTTATAAAGGAAAGGAATGCTGATAATTACTTGAAGCGGGGGCGCAGAGGAAATTAAGTAGCAGAGTGAAATATTGAATGGTCTGCGTGTTCTCGACATGCCCGAGGACGACCATGCCGTCCCCAGATGGAGCCGATGTTGTACATATTTCCCCTTCCATTTAAAGTTTGACCATCAGTCCCATTAAAATTTGCTGCAAACATCCTTCGCGATCAAAATCTCCATGTCGTGCTCATCACCACCTTTTCCACTCCGAAATACACTGTCCAAATGTTAAAAACTCGCTATTTAAATTATATTGGACCAAAGCCCCAAGGCCTTAGCCACTTCCCTGTCGTCATCACATGACTTGAGGCTGGAGACTGCAAGCTAAAAACAAAAGGGGCTTATTGTTTTAATATTCGGGCGCAATGCTGGCCGTCCGATCTGGCTCAAATCAACGGCGCGACAATTAACTTATATGGAGGGCCCCGCGCACAGCAAACTGGCGGTATTGCCCCGCACCGATTCCCCCAGGCTGGCGGTATCATCCATCGGGCCAGCGATTCCATTGAAAATATGCCGCGTGTCCCCTGGTATGGGCCATAAAACCACTTTTCCCGCGCGTTAAAGCGTGTACGCTCACCGGGCAGCAGAATTCATGTGAACCATTGGATCTCCCAATCTCCATCCAACGGCGAAAGTGTACCAGAAATGCTCGCTCATTAACATGTGTCTGCATTGTCCTATGGCCCGCCACCGTGTCACTCTCATCCACTTTCACCCGTCAACTCTGCCACGTCGTTCTCCTACTTGTCCCCCCGTACTCCCACGTGTTCGCTCCCGTGCGCACAAAGTATTTCCCCCGTCATATATATATAGATGTGTGAGTGTGTTTTCGTTCATATTCACCATTTTACTTATTCCCCCACGACCAAACTGTTTTACGCGCTTCACCTGTTTACTCCATACCTCCATCGATTTTCTTCCGCCACCCTGTGTGCTCCTGTCCCCTGTTCGTGTCCACGACGTCGTCTTCATCCCCGCCTCCATCTGTGTCGGCTTTTCTAATATTTTGTGGGTTTTGCAGGTTTTAAATATAACAAGAGGGCGTTTAATTTGTTGCCTCTGTTGCAAAGGTTTGGGGCCCATAAAAGACGATTTCCTGTGGGCAGAATTTAAAGGGAAAGCCGAGGGTAGATGAAAGAAATGACCGCCATTAAAGAAGACAAAGATATGGGCCTACAGAACCCTCCAGAGAAATTCGCCCTGCATTAAAGATCAGGCATTCAAATCCAAAATCAAGGGTCGAGAGTACAGTACAGAAATGCAGAATATCTCAGGTCACTTACGACAGTAGATTTTCCCTCAGTCGAAGGCCACACATTGTAAATATTTTATTAGTTGTGTCATGTATATAAGGATATTTTAATCTCCCAGCATTTATTTCTGAATACAGATTGTAAAGTACATTTAATTATAGTCAGTCATTCATAGGGAGGGCGCGAATGTTTTCCGCCATTTTGGTTCAAGTTGAGTCATTAAATGTGCTTCATCTACCTCCTCCTCTAGAATTCTCCATCTTTTCTATAAAGACCAAAAATGAAAACATTGTAAGGGTTCCAGATTTCTATCAGCAAATTGTGCAGCGAGAAGACTTCTGTATACATTTTTGTAATATTTCTGTATGAAGCTTCAGAGCCCGTAGGGTCTCAGTGAGGAGGGGTTATAACTGTAATGAGGATTCTGGTCTTTGGTATCTCACAGTATGTAATTTCTCTCATGTGTTAATACAATATCTCTTTCATACTCATTATCTTCTTGTATCATGTTCTAGAATGCGAGTGGCTCACTAGTTTGCATTAAGGATTCATCCTCGTTGATGCCCTTTCTGGAATTAGTCAAGCGCTTTAAATAGGCCTAGTCATGGTATACTGTTCCATGTTCACTCTTTCCATATCTTCTGCTATATTAGTTGCTTGAGGAGGGTGCTTTTAAAACGCCATTGTCATATAAGGATTCGTAAATTGGTGCGCCCTTATATGGTTCTGTTGTGTATCTGAGTATTAGTCTCATGTCAGCTAATATCTTCTTATTTTTCCTCACTGCACTCACTTCCTGATATTTGATTTCTGTGATATATTATTTGAATCGGCCCTCTTTACAGTAAGCGGTCTCTAAACTGTCTAATGCTTTTGTGCTGAAGTTTTACATGATGTTCCTACATTATTCTTATCTTTGTGTCAGCTTCTGAGAGAGATTGGTCCCATTCAAATCTAATTTCCTTGTTCAAACAAGAGATAGTAAATGAGCTCTTGGACTGACAACCCAAACTATAAAGGGCTCCTTTCTATATTAATATGTCCTAGGCACTGGTCTATGGCAACTCTAGGCTGTCTCTAGGAGGGTGACAAAATCATCCACAACACCACCCTTACCAACCCATTGCCTGGTTTTATCCATCTGTATATGTAGTTGTTGTTTAACAAGGAACCTGTCTAGCCTTCGAGCCAAAGCCGTAGCACCCGTTCGTCTATTCCTCCAGGTGGGTTGAAGCTTGGGCATATGAAGGTCAATGAGGTCAGCTGATTCCAATAGAGAGGCAAAATATTCAAAAAGCGGGTCCGGGACAGCATGTGCACCCCAGGATTCAGATATGCCCATTGAGAAATTAAGATCACTACCCATAATGATATGAGGTTCATTTAGATTCGAACTACGCATCAAAGAATTCCAGAACACTTCTTTGTTAGCGCAAGGCCCATAAACATTGACCAAAGTAATAGGGAGCACTAGTTCCCCAAATTGGATCTCCATACCAATAGCACCTTCTCAGTCCCAACAGCTAATCATCTGGGTAGTGCGATTGTTTATGCCCAGCACACAGCCACTGGATCTTCCCCATGCATCCAAAGTAACGAAAGTCCAATTGGGTAAAATTGAAGCAAGAATAGAGAGAATTGATGTGCCCTCCCCCAAAGTCTCTTGGAGGAAAAGAGCATCAACAAGAGATTTATGGAGAAGGTCCTTCAGCGCCAGTCTTTTAACGAGGTTGGTGAGACCCCTGCAGTTAAAGGTGAGGCAAATCATTGGGATACCCCGCATTTGGGTTTTCTTTCTCTAAGAACCCTAATGATGGAGGATTGAGTGCCCGCTTCCACCTCTAAGTTTTCCCTTTTGATAGCCTTTGCCAACTCCGATGGTCTACCTCGCGCCCTAGAGGGATTAGTGTTTGATCCCGAGCCAATGCCAAGTGCGGTTAAGGGGGTTGAATGAGATATAGATAGGAGGAAATAAGAGTGTCTAGAGGAGGATGAGTCAGTGGAAGGATAAGAGGTATTACAATACTGATTCACAGAGGTATGGGGAATGGTGGGCAAGATGGATGGGGGGGCAGATGCAATGGTACAACTAAGAGAGGGATAAATATGATCAAATTGCATTGCAGAAGAAGAAAAAAAAGGAGTAATCATAATATGCAGGGAGACAGGGGTAAGAGAGGTACCCGTCACCATGGAGGATCGAATCTGATGGGAAGGCGCTGATGCAAGATGAGTTCTAGCCTGAGTAATCGGCTATTTTGGAAACACCGGCTCAGTTTGCATCTCCACATCACCGTGTGGCACCTCCTTGATCTGCACACTGGGAGTAATAGGGTCAGTTTGTGTAGCAACATGAGATACCTTCTTTTTGTAAGGGATAACAGCTCCCATGAGAAGGAATTCTTTATATAGGTGCCCCACCTCATGACATTTCCTACATCTGAACGGGACACCCTCATAGTCCAGCACCTCTTGACACACCGTGCCTTCAAAAAACATGTTGTAGTTATCATGCAATCCGTCGCGAGTGTCTAGAAAAATAAGGATGCGAGCCACAACCTTATTTCCAGTAACAAGATAGGATTTATCATGGTCCAAGTAATGACCAAAATCCTCCCCAATATTACGCAGGGCAGTATCATTCTAGAACTAAACTGGTAATCCAGGTAGGCGCATCCATATGGGTCCAGCCCCAACATTTTCCTTATTCAGATCAAATAGTGGAGACCATCTTTTCAGGAGTACCGGGTGCATCTCAATATGCCAATACTAGTTGAGAACCCAGTCAACCTGAGTCAGTAGAACAAAGAAGAGAGTGAACCAACCCCTGGTAAGTAGTGATACATCTGTAAGAGTCTCCAGCACCCCACCCCAAATCTCTGTTGTCTAGTGCTTGAGTCACCCAGTGGTATACTTGTGGCCCCGGACCTTTCCAACTAACATTGTGGCCATAGTTTTTTCCAGATCATCCATACCTTTGTTGCTCCCAAAGTTTGAATTTTTGTTGTGTTTGTTCTTTGTCGAGTGATGCTTCCTCCCCTTGTGCGGAATACCCAGGGCAGGTTCAGTATCCCCAGAATCCTCTGATTCGGATGTTGCAATGAGAGAGTCCCCAGTCTGTGCGTCTTCAGGTATGTTAACGAATACCCCAGAGGCAGATATCGGAACACTCCCAGCTGCAGAGGATGGAGGCACAGCTTCACCGATGTTAAGCTGTTCAAAGTTTTGTGTCGCCGCACCTATGAATGTCAATAAATCTTCCACGAAAGGCACCGAGGTCACCAAGTCCACCTCGAGATTGTAAGGTGAAACTGGCATATGAAAACCCTATAAACTATTGACAGTGGGCGATGGGGCAGTGAAATTTAGGTGTTCCAGTTCCTCACCAATAGATGATGAACAGCATGTCGTAGTAACCGGTGGAGTGCTAATAGGTTCCGTATTAATCGATGTGGGGACCATTGTTACACCATTTTTTGGTCATCTAACCTATTATCATTAGATGGACTCAAGTACACCATGTAAGACCAATTTTACCCTAAGTAAAATTGCTTTCACTATGTAAAATAACTTAATAAAACACATTTATTAAGTTGTTTATGGTCCAAATAGGAAACCCCAAAAGGAAATATTAAACAAATATTTATTTGTTTGATTTTCCTCATGGAATAATCAATTAAACAATAATTTAATTATTATTCCAAGTTATATTTAACCCAAAACAAAGAAATTAATTAGATAAATCCTTATTTATCTTATTATTTTCTAGGAATAATTATTTAAATCTTATTTAAATAATATTCCTTGTTAAATATCACTAAATCATTTATAAATAATTAAATAAATTATTATTTATTTAATTATCATTCAACCACTTCCTTAAAATAATAAATAAATCATTTATTTATTTATTATTTACAAATAAAGGGATTTGACCCAAGTCAAATACCTTTTCCCTCCAACAAATATAATAAAATATTCCATAAAAGGTGGACCTAGATTTGGTTAATATTATTTTAATCATACACCAAGATCTAGAATGACCCAAAATTTTGTTATAAATAGAAGGGTTTTCTCATTCATTGGTCACCTTTTGTTGCTCATTCGATCACTTTGGATCTATGCTCTTGGTCTGACTTTGAGCCATTATCATTGTCACATTCTCTACTTTTTACTTTGTGAGCTCCCTTTGAGTTCTATGTTTGTCTAGGTTTTCTACACCAACAAGAGAGAGAAATGCTAGATCTGAAGTGCTGAGAAATTTCAAGAACCCATCCCATTGAGGAGAATTGGAAACACCTTTCTTGTTTTCCTCTCACGTGCCCTTAATATAAAAATTCTTTCAAAAATATTGTTCTTGTCTTCTCTATTGGATGCATGGAGCAAAATCTTATTTTTACTGCTTAATATTTTTTTATGCATAGATCTGGATTTGTGCAACATTTATCTTGATCAACTAACTGCAGATTTGAAGATATTGGCAGCCATATTTGATGTTAGGGCTATTTGTTATGCATAGCTAAAGTGGTCTTTTTCCGACAAAAGATTCATACTAACAATTGGCGATTCCACACGGGTTTTCAATTACGACCGCTGTCGTTTTTTCATATTCCTGCATATCCAGCTGCTTCAGACCCTAGGGTTTCTTTTCAGCTTTTCGTTTTTTTCTATTTTTATGTCCTTTTTCACCTATAAAACCCTAAAACATTAAAATTTCTAACTTCCGTGTGTTTCTGGCCCTATTGCGCAGGTGACAGACATTAGCCACAGCTAAGACGACAATTTTTTCTGAAATTTGCCGCCGAGTGTGCCGGAAGTGCAGGTCGCACTTTTTGGCCCAAAATCTGCGACCTGGAGCTTTAGGTAGCTGAAAATAGCCCAAAAACTGCGACCTGGACTTTTTTCTGGAATTTTTCTGAAAGTTTTCTGGATTTTGTCTGAACCTTTGTTAGAGTTGTCTAACCTCCGTCTCCGCCCGTTTAGACCTATTCTTGCTCTGTTTTACTCAACTAAGTGGGAATCTAGCCCCCTAGGGCTTCAGTACCCTCCACTTTTTGTGGATGAGTTTTAGCTGCTATAAGTGTCTAAATTTTCAGAGTTTCAGCCATTTCTTTTACAGATCTGATACCTTGTCTTCAGATCCCTTTAAGATCAGCTACTTTTCCTTTCAAATCACCTCATATAGTTTTGTTTGGGTTTGCCTCTAGGGTCACCTTCTTGTCCCTTCTACCTTTAGCTGATTTCCTCCTTTCTGCAGCAACCTTGCCTCTGCCTCTTTGCTGTTTTCTGCACCTCTTTCCAGCAGATTTCTCCTTTAGATCCCTGTCCCTCCCAACCTTAGATCTATTGGCCCCTTTTTACTGTGTTCTTACTAGATTTTTTGTTTTCCTTTTTTAGACTAGTTTTGGGAGACCCACCTTCTTGGGTTAGATCGATGCATTGGTAGCTGTTAATTTTCTGTTATTTCAGCATTATTTATTATTCTTTGCAGATTTATTTTTAGTTACGCAGCGCACTTTTTCTTTTACTCTCAGAACTTCTGGCTTTAAAAATTAAAAATTAACACACGCCACACACTAACCCTAAGTGAAGAAGAGCTTGGTTAATACCGCCAGGTAAAGACTTTAAAATCAATTGACACTACACCTCTCTGCCCTTGTTTCGACATTGTGATCACTTGATTCTGCACCTCCCTGCCCTTGTTGGTCCTTCTTCTTCCCTTTGTGCCGTCATCTTTGCGCCCCCAAGGCGTATATCCTGGAGACTTCTTGGCCTTCACCCTCAATTTCTGGTTGGTCGACCTACTCCTTCCCGTCGTTGTCGAGTTAGTCCCCCTCTGAGTCCGCACTCTGACTCCTCTTTTGATTCTCCCCATGTTACCTTCACCATGTCTGGTCCAGGGCCTAACGCTAGTAGCATCCCCAGCCGTAATGCTGGGAATGTTACTAGCGGAACCGCCATGGGAACTACCTCAACTGCTCCCTTGCTCCCCTTCATGGCAGGCCTCAGTCTCCCCGATTTCAATCAGTTGATCAATGATCCTATCCGCCATGATGTTGGTTGGCCTACTATGCCAACCAAGCTCCCCTCCGACATTCCCAAGTTCGAAGGCCTTGCTGGAGAGGATCCCTGCAACCATATTTGATCTTTCCACATGTGGTGTTCATCCCATTCCATTACTGATGATTCCATCCGTCTTAGATTTTTCCAACGCACGCTTACAGGTGAAGCTTCTGAGTGGTATGGTGATCAGCCCACTTCCTCTCATACCACCTTTGCGACTCTTTCCCGGGTTTTTTTATCTTACTTCCAGCTTCCCCTTCGTTATGACACTGGTATCGAACTTTTGACTTCTTTCCGTCAATCATCTGCGACCCGCCTATCCGATCATGTCCGGGAATGGTGGAGAAGAAAGAGCCTATGTCAATCTTCTACCTTCGAAGACCGTGTCTACATGGACTGATTCCTTAGATCTCTCTTACCCCCTATCGGAAAAGATGTCACATCGCATTTTCCTCAAACCGAAGAAGCTGCCCTCCAAATGGCGTTAAAATATGACCTGATCTATGCTCATATGAGTTATGTTTATACTGTTCTACCTGATCTCCCCAGACCCAGTGATGCCAATGCACTGGGGGAACCTCATGCTGCCAACGGTGTCGTTGGAGCTATCTCTCATACATACGCCCAACCTCCCATGGGTTATCGTTTTCCTGGGGGGGAGGCAGTACCTCCCACACTTTTTCCCCTCCCAGTAGCACGTCTCTAGGATACGACATGCCCCCTCTTTTTTCCCAACCTCCTACTTACCACACTGTTACCCAACATCAACACATCCACCAACATCAGCACCTCCACCTCCCTTGCCTTCTCAACCCTCGAAATAGTAGTCACCGCCCCCTCAAGAGCCGGTGGATACACAACAGGGATTTGTGGCTACCCAACCACCTGACAGACAGGCGGCCACTCAATCTTCCCCTTCTGGTTCCTTCAATTACCAGATTCTCATGATGAACTCTGATCAACCTTTACCTGTCGACCTTAACCTTCAAACTCGGTCTCGTCAGTACCCTAAGCCTCCCGCTCCATCTATCCCCGAGTCACCTTCTTCAGGTTCTACAAAGCCTTTTTCGATATCTAATAGTCCCTTGCATATCCCTCAGCCCAAAGTTGAGGTTCATACCAAGATTCCTAAGGGCCCATTACACCGAAATGCTGCTTCTGGTCGAGCTGCTCATTCGTATAGCATAGTAGATGATTTGGTGCAGTCTCCTGCTGCCATTTCAACACTGGAACTCCTCCAGTCGTGTCCTTCTCAAAAGAAGGCTCTACTATCTACCATGGGCGCTGTAAATCCTGCTGATGACCAATTGATTGTTTTCGACGCTCGTCAATCAGAACATCCTCCCCTTCCTGCTTCCATAGTTTTCCAAATCCCAGTCAAAATCTGGAACGCTCACGTTTCTCGGTGTATTATTTATGAGGGGGCATCCACCTGTGTGATGTATGCTTCAGTTTGGAAACAACTCGGATCTCCTGAGCTGACCCCTTACACAATCACCCTTTGTGCATAGGATGGCCATGCCTCCTAGCCCATTGGCCTATTCCGTAATTCTCCTATCACTCTTGCAGGCAAGACAGTTTGCGTTGACGTTGAAGTCATCAACGCCCCTTTTTATTATAACATTCTTTTGGGGTGTAGCTACACCTATGCCATGTCTGTTGTCCCATCCGCGGTCCACCGCAAGATGTTTTTCCCTCATAATGGAAAGATAGTCACCATTGACCAGTTGACATATCATGACCCAAAATCTCAGACCTCCCCTAAGTCGACCATCTCTTCTGTAGCCAATAAGAAAACCATCGATTTTTTTACCAATGTCTCCCCCGGCGTCTACAAAGACTCCTCCTTGCTTAGAAATTTCCCTAGTATTCCTCCTCCTCCTGTCTCCGATCCCATCTTAGCGAATGTTTGCATGATGCAATCGTCTCGAGCTGACCTTAAACGGCTCGCTTCGGCTAGTCAGCAACCTCAACCTCAACCTCGCCCGCTGCAACCTGCTCCTAGCCCTTTGCCTCAGCCAGCCAGACCTTTTCCTTCTAGCCCTTCTCCTACAGCTAGTACCCATGAGCCCCTCTATCCTCTAGCCTTTACTCCGCCTGGTCACCCCAAACCTTACGTTGCTTTGACACCGGTTCAACCAGTTCCCCTAGCTTCTTCCGTTGCTACAGTGCCACCCGCACCTCAACAGGACCCTTCTCCTGTTGTGACAACTCCGAGAAAGAAAGGTAAAGCTCGCAAGGGGGCATCCAAAGACAAGGCCACCGCGAATGACCCTGCCCCTACTCTGCCCGCAAAGCCTTGTGCCTTATGTGATGTCATTAGTCATGCCACTCATACTTGTCCCGAGTTGCCCCTTATTAAACCCATGGTTAAAGTCGCGTTCCCTGAGTCTACGGTCCCTGAAACCTCTGTTTCTTCCTCGACCGCAGCCAAGAACCCAAAGACTATTCGCACCAACAAACCCTATGCTCTGTGTGGTGTCCATAGCCATTATTCCCACCATTATCCCCACCTGACGCATTACCGCGCCTCTTTAGAGGTAATTCGAGAATACGAGATTGAACAAAATCAATCTGCCTCTCCCATACTTGCGCAGTATGCTTCAGGTCAGCTTGAGGATTTACCTGCTCCCATTGACATTCCCCCTCCCGATGTCGAGATGACGGATCCTGCTGCCACCATTTTCTACCTATCATCATCCACGAGACCCTTGGTGGAAGTCCCCTTGGAGACTTCCCCTGATGTTGCGCTTGACCTCCCTTCAACGATCACCCTGGGCTCAACATCGGTAGATCCTTTATCTGCTTACTCTTCTGTCACCCCTTGTGACGATGCACATGTGACCCTCTCTTCTCATGATGATGAGTCAAGTAGCTTCGCCACGTTAGGTGGTCTTTCTTTCACCAGTCACCCCATCTTCTATCACGATGATGACATTATGGAAGAAATCACCACCCCTGACTTTATCTATTCCCCCTTACATCGAACCCATGCGTTCACACCACATACACCTTGTGGCCATTACATTGAAACCCAATGTTTGGGTAAGGGGGCATCCACATTTAAAAGACCAAGAGAAGCAATTCTCCACAACTCTCCTAGTGTATCTCATCGTGCCGACTTTAGTACCATTATTCTTCCACATTTAGAAGAACCTCTAGAGTCCCATATCGCTTCAGATCACTCTAAGGATTATACCCCTTATCGTTCCTTCATCTTACATCAGCAACCCAGTCTTTTAGACATTGTTGTTGACCATCCTATAGGTTTTCTAAGGGAGCATTAATTCATTATCTCCAAATCCTCTTTTTGGGATAGTGACACCAGGTATGCCAACCCAGAAACTTAAATTCCATTTGATTCATATATGCAGTACTAAAATAGACTGGTACTACTCTATTTCCTTTCTCAAACTGCATAACCATAACGAAAACAAATGGCGCACCATATCATTAAAATGTGTTTAGATTCCCCTTTTCCTAAATACATTTTGGCATGACCACAACATGCTTGGGGGAACCTATGCCCCTCAACCATACAAATCTCATATCTGAGCCAAAAACAGCACTGAAACCCCCTTTCTCTGACAGGTCGCACTTTTCAGGTCATTTCCTGGGACAGGTCACAGTTTTATGCCCAATACCTGCTACCCAGGTCGCAGAACAGACCCCAAAAAGTGCGACCTGGCCTGTTCATGAGCTCTGGGTACCTGTTAGTTTTTAGTACCTTGATACTTCACCAGGACACATTTTACCCAAGAAGGGTCTTTTCACCTCTCCTCAAAATCGGATTTCCTCGCTTACAACACTTGTACTTGAGGCACCACTTTGCCTCCATACTTGTCCTTGTTCGTGTTGATTTTCGTCATGAGTTACCATCTTGTACTCATGTTTTCATGGTCCCCCCATTGGACCTTTACGGTGTGGCAACACCATCGAGTCGCCTTTGTTTAGAGCATCCGAGTTGAGTCATCACCGCCTTCATGGAGTCTATCTCGAGTCCCTTTGTATCCCGCTATAGTCCTCCATCCTTCATTGCTTGGTCCCTCTCTCGTGTCGCACATTATGGCCTTCAGTCCCACTGTCCCCTATCCCTCATGATATTGTGTCAGTCGCTGCCAGGTCATCCATGCCCTTTATGCTTTAACAAGGGAAGTTGTCCATTCGCTACTCAGTACCCCCCATTTCATCTTCATCATTGGTGTCAGTCTATCATTCGCTCTACTATTTTCTCTCGTGCCTTAGTTGAGGATCCCTTATTGCCTCATCTATGGCGGACCTCCTTCTGTCGACATTAGCTCATTCATTCCAGAAGACAGGTCTAGAGGGCGGTGTACCTTGGTTCCAGCTTCCACTCTTGTTCGGTGCCCCGGATCCGGCAAAGGGACTCCTTATTTCCCTTTGACTTGATTGTTTCTCAGCTCCAGCTCCTTTAAGCATGATCGAGATCTGTATACTTGATGGTTCAGTGATGCAGCAGCTGATATCAGTGATTCTTGGGTGTGTGAGAGATGTATTAACCCTCATGAGGGGGTGGCCCTGCAGGTAGCCCCCCACATGCTCGGATGACCTCTTCCTCGCAGCCTCCAATGCAACTCCATACATTTAATGATGTCGGCCTTAGCCACTTGCAGCACCTCTTTGATTTGCATGTATCAGTCAGATTTTGTGAGCCCTTCCCCGTTGATAGGGGGAATTTGGGTTGTATTTGTATCTCATCTACTCAGATATTATTGTATAAGTCCTGGCTGTTATCCCAGGCACAACATTTATGTGGGATTCATCATTATATCTTTTATCTGGCTCATGTTTATGCCAGGCTGTCCTTTATATTTTGGTCCCTTGTTTACTGGACGCACTATTCTTTTGTACTTTGTCTCGGCGGGCATAGGTATGCCTCCCCCGCCGCCTCTAGCACAAGTACCCTCTCATAAAAAGAGACTTGTTTCACCTGTAAGTCTCGTCTCCCCAGGGTCTAGTTCTCAAGCACATTCAGCTACCTTACATTTCTCTCTCTGACTTCCCTTTTGATGTCTGTTCATTGAGTTCTTACAACGTACTTCGGTCATACGATTTGCTCCTAACACTAGCACGCTGGGGGGCAATCTATTACACCATTTTTTGGTCATCTAACCTATTACCATTAGATGGACCCAAGTACACCATGTAAGACCAATTTTACCCTAAGTAAAATTGCTTTCGCTATGTAAAATAACTTAATAAAACACATTTATTAAGTTGTTTATAGTCCAAATAGGAAACCCCAAAAGGAAATATTAAACAAATCTTTATTTGTTTGATTTTCCTCATGGAATAATCAATTAAACAATAATTTAATTATTATTTCAAGTTATATTTAACCCAAAACAAGGAAATTAATTAGATAAATCCTTATTTATCTTATTATTTTCTAGGAATAATTATTTAAATCTTATTTAAATAATATTCCTTGTTAAATATGACTAAATCATTTATAAATAATTAAACAAATTATTATTTATTTAATTATCATTCAACCACTTCCTTAAAATAATAAATAAATAAATTATTTATTTATTATTTACAAATAAAGGGATTTGACCCAAGTCAAATACCTTTTCCCTCCAACAAATATAATAAAATATTCCATAAAAGGTGGATCTAGATTTGGTCAATATTATTTTAATCATACAGTAAGATCTAGAATGACCCAATATTTTGTTATAAATAGAAGGGTTTTCTCATTCATTGGTCACCTTTTGTTGCTCATTCGATCACTCTAGATCTATGCTCTTGGTCTGACTTTGAGCCATTATCATTGTCACATTCTCTACTTTTTACTTTGTGAGCTCCCTTTGAGTTCTATGTTTGTCTAGGTTTTCTACACCAACAAGAGAGAGAAATGCTAGATCTGAAGTGCTGAAGAATTTCAAGAACCCATCCCATTGAGGAGAATTGGAAACACCTTTCTTGTTTTCCTCTCAGATGCCCTTAATATAAAAATTCTTTCAAAAATATTGTTTTTGTCTTTTCTATTGGATGCATGGAGCAAAATATTATTTTTACTGCTTAATATCTTTTTACGCATGGATATGGATTTGTGCAACATTTATCTTGATCAACTAATTGCAGATTTGAAGATATTGGCAGCCATATTTGATGTTAGGGCTATTTTTTATGCATAGCTAAAGTGGTCTTTTTCCAACAAAAGATTCATACTAACAACCATATCAATCATCTCCTCGACCCGCGCCCTGTCATTATGCCCCCAAATGTCGACTCCCACCAAAGAGTCCTCAGAATAATCGACCTCCTCCTCGTAAGTGCTCATCTTGTCTGTGAATGGGTGAACAGAGACCGACACAGGTCTGAGAAGGCCCCAGAAGCTAGCTAACAAAAACAAATAATATGAATCCCACCGCAGGGGCCCGCCAGAATATGAAAGGACACATCCTTTTTGTTGCAACAAGCTCTTCCCAAGGTCTGATGATGGGCTTGGGAAGTAGAACCTGAACTTCTGCATCTTTATGTAAAATTGCTCTTGAAATGGGCTTGATGATATAATCAAAGACAATCAGAATCATGACTATGCTTCTATAACTCCTCTTGTTGTAGCTAAGATTTTTGAATATATGTGAAAGTGTCTTTGTTGATTTTAACCATCACATATGAATGTATTAGAGTATTCAATAATTCTAATATATTACCTATTTGATCGATTACACAGCAAATGCAACAACCAATGTGCATGAATTCAATGCAAAAGTCTTCACTCCTTTTTAAAAAAAATTGCTTTTATATAAAGTATAGAGAACGAGAACAACTCACGATCTGGAACAACAGCTCTATAACTACTTCCAGCGTTGCCACAAGGTTCAACTTATCAACACAAAGTATATGCACTTATAATTTGTCATTTGTCATACTAGTCAAGCTTTCAATGCAAAGAGAATGAAACCCCATACCACATACTACTTGCAAAGGATATCATAAATATGGCTCTTAAAACATGTACTCCATTCACCAACGCATAAAAGGAATACAACATACATCCATCATAAGGCATATATATATGGCTTCAACATGTATAAATGCATGCAAAGAAAGTATGGATGACACTGGTGTAAAGGAAATTGATTCGTTTTGGTGGCAGAGATTTACACATTCTGGGAAGTAATAGAACCCTAGTTTTTGCTGTCGGCCGAGGAACCCCATTTTCCTAACAACAACCAAATTCTGAGAGCCCAAATGGAGAATAATTTCATCATCTTCAGAATCCTGGAGATTCTGCATCAGCAAAGCCATTAATGAAGAACCTAGTTCCCAATTTGGATGTGCCACTGCGGTTTAAGCTTTCTGTGAATAATCAGAGATCGCGGTTTTCGGTAAATGGCCAACGACAAGAAGCAAGGCCGCAAACAAGAAGATGACAGAGCTCCTGGTTTTCGTAAAACATTTTTTGGTTTTGTTAGTACTTTGACTCGACAATCACTGTATATGCAGGGAGCGGCGAATTGGAAGGTGGAAGGGCCGAGAGAAAGCGGTATCAGAGGGGAGCGTTGTGTATGGAGTTCACAGGGGTCAGGGACCGGTGTGTATGGAGCGTCACTGTCGGTATGGACCAGTGTTGTGGGAGTGCGGGTGATGCAATGTAATAACTGGGAGGTGGTATTAAGAGCCGGTGGGAGCAACCGGTGGGAGAACAACCAGTGTGGAGAGTGATATGGTGCGAGGGAATAGAGAGGGATACAAGCCCATAATACTAGTGAAGGGAGGAGGACCGAGACTGTGAGGAGGTGCCGACAGTGGGGTCGTATGCACACAGTGGATACAGCGCAGAGCGCTGTCAACACTGCACCATATCACGGTTTTTCAATTAAACCACCATAGGTTGCGTCTACTTTTCCCGGATGTCAAGGTCACTTGGTAGGTCTTTCAAGCATTATCTGCGAGGTTCTTGGTAGGTTTTGGTGTAGAAGGCAGATCTTCTTATGCGTGAACAGGCCCTCATCAGACTCGAACACGATACTGAGCGGCTTATTTCCCAGAAGCAAAAGTAAGTGGGTTTTGATTTTAGTAAAAAAATCCAAGACCAAATTTAACTAGAATAAATCTGAAGATGTAAAGGAAATTAAATACAATCAAGAGAAGAGGAGCACACACGATTTGCAGGGTCCGCAGGAGGAGCGCGTTTGTGTGCTGTGGAGCAGCCTCCACACTTTTTCTGGTTATGCTGCGCAGTGGGGGAGAGCGCTCATACTGAGAAAAAAAAAAAAAATTTGATATGACAGAGAGGCAGGAATGGTCAAAGGGATGAAAGATATACACTATCAAACATAGAGAACAATCTGGAGAATAATCACTGGCAGAGAGGGGCAGGAATGGTCAAAGGGATGAAGGATATACACTATCAAACATAGAAAACAATCTGGAGAATAATCACTGGCAGGGACAGGTTTGAATGGTAGAGGAGCGGCAGACTTGGAGCAGAAAGAGAAATGAGGACAATGGCAGCAATTACTTGCAGAAAAAAAATAATTTGGTAGCTGGCAGAATCTGAAAAATGCCAGGGCCTAGCCTGGGCTCTGATACCATGTTAGATATACATGGAGAAAACAACCAGCATATGATACCATGATAGATATATGATACCATGTATACCATGTTAGATATATGATACCATGTTAGATATACATGGAGAAGACAACCAGCATATGAAGATAGGCGTGGTATTTCCAACCAGGGCATATGAAGATAGACACGACATTGTTATTACTATGAACATGATATACATTTATAATTAATACCATATTAACATGATATACATTTATAATAATTAATACCATATGTTAGATATATATGATATATATTAATTGATATCATGTTAGATATATATGGAGAAGACAACCAGCATATGAAGATAAGAAGATAACCAGTATATGAAGATAGACATGATATTTCTAACCAGAACATTTATAATTTATATTACATTGGAGTGACTGTTGGATTCCATATTCGAAAGTCATATTCCAAGGTCTCTTCCCTAAGAGTCTATTCCAGGGTCTCTTCCCTAAGAATCTAAGAGTCTATTCCAGGGTCTCTTCCCTAAGAATCTAAGACTTGTTGAGCTTCTAACTCTAGCAAGATTAGGCGTCCAACAATTATGTTGACCCACCGGACAAAAAAACAAAAAAAAAATTATGTTCCAGTGCCATAGATGAAAAGTGTTAAGCCTACACAAAATCAAAATCAAGAGAATCAGAGGTTTTTGGACTATTCATAACTATCTGTTGGGCTGGTGGTTTTAGTTCCACTTAACCATTATTATTGTAAAAATAACACCTTAGAGTCCACATAAAGGACTAGAGAAAACTCGTAACCTCTATTACACTTCATAACAATAAAAGCCACAGATAGCCCATAACCTCCACAAGCTACATACAATCCATAACCTCTGATATACTGTAACAAAAGCCACATATAGCCCATGGCCTCTGATATACTATAACAATATTGATATAAATAACAATTACAAGCTACAGACAACCCATAACCTCTGATATACTGTAACAATGTTAATAACAAAAGCCCTTAATCTCTACAAGCTACAGACAACCCATAACCTGTGACATACTGTAACAACGTAAATAACAAAAGCCACAGACAGCCCATAACCTCTGATATACTATAACAATGTTAATAACGAATAAAGGGCAGTACGCTTAATGCATCACATAACAACCACAGATAGAAAGAGCTAAGAAACACTACACTAGTAATTTTGTATCTTTGGCATTAACATTGCCTTTGGATGGCTGAAAGATCCCTTATTTCAGAGACTTCATCTGGATGGGAATTTCATGTGTACTGCAATCTTTTTCCAAGCCGGGCGAGAAGAGAGGTCTTCCCACCATGCATTGACATGCTTTCTGGAAGAAATGAGAGTAGCCTTCCCAACATCATTCACCAAATAGTGGAGAAAAGGCATATGTTGAAGATCTGCCAAGCTGAACCAATCTCCTGCCAAGTACTTGCTCTTTGACAGCCTGTCTTCATACACATCCAATACTCTGCTCAACTTTTCTGCATTGCTTTCCACCACTTCTTCGTCAGTGGTGCCTCCCTTCAAGGGATTGATGATAATCTGGCTCACCAATGCATAACAGGGAGGATTGAAGTGATGAGCCTCCACCTCACACCACTATTCAACCACTGCTTCCTCCTCCACTGTGCTTCCCAACAGATTGGGACTGCCTTGTCCTTCGTATTTCTTTGCCAAATATTTTATGATTGCTCTGGACTCTGCATCAAACACAACATCATCTGTATGTTTAGCAAATATCTCAGAATTTACAAAAACAGCAACTCGATATTTATTGCCAGAGAAGTTGCATGTTTGGTGAGGAGTGTTGAGTTGATGTGTGTTTGACAGTTTGTGTAACGGTGCATTGAAATTGAATCACTGTGCGTATTGAAGTGAACTATATATTGGCAGTATGGACAGTGGCACATATTCATCCCTAACGTTGTAATGCACCTAAGAAGTTATGGAGATGGAAGATACAAACGTAGACGGATCACATATCGGAATGTAAGGGATTTGCAACTTCTAGATGTGTCCACAGTTAATTCAATGACACTGATAAGGGTAGTGAGTGCATAGGGTAAGGTTTGATGCATTGGAATTGATGAGGAACTGGGTGAGTACTAGTAGGCAGCCTTTTGTTGGTGTTTATTCCTTGTATCTGCAGTAAGCATTCAATCAATCTCTTTGTTTTATCTTCTGATTCTGACTATTTATTTTATGCTGTTAATTGTTGTGCGTGCATTTCGTTGTTACAGGGCTGTTATGTCATGGCCATTTATTCCTGCCACATTCCTGTTCCTGTAACCAATAGGACAGTACAAAAGTGGGAAATAATGAACTTCCCCTCTCATTGAGTCATTTCATCAGGCTGGGTATTGTTGAGATTTGTAGCTTGGGAGGTACATTCCTGCCACACTCCTGTTCCTGTAACCAAGAGGACAGTACAAAAGTGGGAAATAATGAACTTCCCCTCTCATTGAGTCATTTCATCAGACTGGGTATTGTTGAGATTTGTAACTTGGGAGGTACTCCAAACCCTAAGCTAGTGGGTTTTGGAGAAATGGTCACATAATGATTTGTGCCCAAGTTTATGTGTATGGAACGGTGAAGAGATTTGATTACTCGGCATTTGGAGTTTGAAGGGCATCCTTAAAGGAACAAGGAGCAATTCAAAGCACCGAAAAAGGCCTTGTAGAAATGGAGAAAATATTTTTTGAAGGTTGTGTGGGCTAATTGTTCTAGAGAATTCAAGTTGGCCTTGACTTGAGAGAGACCCTTTGATGGGCTAGACGTCAGCCTAAAGAGAGATATAAATAGGGATGAGGAGGCTCATTCCTCATCCAACATGACATATTTTCCTCATGTGAAGTCTGAAACAAGAAGGCCGAGTACCCTGAGGTAGCCACAGCCTAGAAGGAGAGAAGGACAGTTCTGTTTGGGTTTGTTTTTGGATATATTTTGGGGATGTGGTTTGCAGGTAAAGGAGACTAGGCGGAGTGTGTGTAGCTCTGTTCTAGGCATAAAAATCAGCAGTAGTCTCTCTGATTGCAGGCACTGTATTTCTGGGTGAACGTAGGTGGGAAGGAGGCCTGTTTAGGGAGGCCGAGTAGCCTATAAGGCTCCCTAAACAGGGTCGCAATCATCTCCAGCTAAAGCACAGCAAAGAGAAGGCTTGTAGGAGGGAGAAGTCTGGTTTTACGCAGGGATAGAATGCTATCCCTAACCAGGGCCAAGTTCTACAGTGAAGGACAGCTCAGATTCCAACGGGTTTTGGAGTGCAGATTTGCTCAGATCCAAGGATTTTGGAAGAGCAGAAGGTGAACGTCTTCAAAAAGGAAAGATGTAGGTTGGAGGGCTGTCCCAGAGGAGTTAGAATAGTTTTGTGGACTGTGATTGAATATCCTAAGAGCAGATTCATCAACAGCAGTTGCATGTGTGCCAAGGTCAAGAAGAGCAACAGGTGGTTGCAGGACTAGGTATGTCATCTTCTTGAGTTGATGATTTGCTAGTGGATGTTGTCCTAGTTAAGGACAGTTGGTGGAGCAGCCAAAAGAACAGGAGTTAGGAGGGCTGTAGTGGCATGCTCCAAGCCCTAAGTGCAGTTCATTGAAGGGCAAATGAGCTGGTAGAAGAGGCAGAATTAGGTGAGCTCAGGACTGATTCTTGAAGGACGAAGAAAAGAGGTCAAGGGAGCAGATCACATAACCCAAGTTCATTGTGGGAGAAGAACATCTTGCAGTGATAGGGGGCAGCCCTCTGTGCCCTAAGGAGTGTCTTCATCGAGTAGCACAGGAAGGCACCAGTGGGAAGCAAGTCCCTAAGAGTTGTGTCCTTAAAGGACAAAGGAGCAACTAGTGGGCAAGAAGTCAAAAAGGAGTTGAGGAGCAGCAGTGGGCGGTAGAGAGTTGTTCACAAATGGAGTTGTGAACAACTCGACAGGAGTCTCAATGTGTTGGTACGTTGAAGGACTAACGATCAGCTAGAGAGCAGGTGAAGTTGAGTTTAGTGACCTAATGGAGCTAGTTAGGCATATTGGAGTTGTTACAGATTGAAGCTGAAGGACTAGGTAGGTGTGTTTAGGGTACGACCGAGAGGCACTGAGAAGGCGCTAGATGGTCAGTGTATCTTGTTTCGGCAGTTTGCTTGTCATAGTTGTTGACACAAAGTCCCAGTTGTAGTCTAGTATCAATGGATGTATGAGGGCCACTATCCCTGATACGTGAGCCCTAGACAGTTGTATTATCAGTTTGTTAATATAACAAAGTTATCTATACTTGTGCATGTGTTGATTTACTTGCTATTTATTGTTCCATTGTGCAAAGGAGTTTGTTGTGATACTTGGATTGGTAGCATCAGTGGTTGTAAGATTCTAACCTAGACTCCAGTATCGTGGAAAAACAATAGGTATGGCATGTAAGATATGACTTTATTTATCATTATTGGCATCATGGAGAAGAAGTGAGAGAAGCGTTCCCAGAGAACCATAGTTTTGCTGACTTTAAAAGGTCAAGAAGATTGATAGTGTGGCAAATATTTTAAAAATTAGGTCATGGGAGTATAAGATTGGCAATTTAAGAGACATTGTTTTCCATCTTCAACCATCTTAAGATCTTCCATCCTAAGGCATTTTTGGGAATTGACTAACTCCAAGAAGGTGGAGGTTTTGGTTAGAGTTAAGTAATTTTAAGAAACCTTAGTATCCATAACTTCTTGTTACACATAGGATATCTAGTCGTAGTCGTGCTTTCAATAAGGGAAAGGTTTGCTTCAATCAGGAAAATAAGATAGAAAGTATTTCCTTTAATCTTGAAGTTGTGAGTTATAAACTGCTTTTGGATCTGTTCAATCTTCCTCCACAATTCTCTAGATATGAAATTTCCTAATTTAATATCATAATGATAATTTTATAACACTATTCTGTTTTAATACTGCCATGAAAACAAACCTTTATAAATGGTGTCTTTATGATAGTGTTTCAAACTGTCATCTAAGCGAAGAAAAACTCGTTGTAACCACAGGGAATAATTTGCCTGTGCTGATCCAGTTGATTAATTCTCATGGATTCTAGATGCTGATGACATTAGGCACCCAAACTTCCCCATCAGCTGTTCAGACCATCGACTCTCTAGTTCAGTCAGCACATAATATTGGTTTTGCATCATGTGAAGATGAGATCATTCTTCTCTTCTCTTCTCTTTTTTCATGTTGGAGTTGTATATTTGCATTAAGCGAAGATAATGCATTTTTGCAAATGTAAAAGGTACTTTTTAATCTACTAATTAATTTTAGATGAGATTGGGGGTATTGATTAATTATATGTCTGTTGAATTAGAAGAGTAATTTAAATTTGTAACAAAGCTCAGGTTCATCTTAATTATAAATTTCAATCAAATTTTAAATGATATATGTTAGATTTAGAATTGAATGAAATATTTTGAGGACATTGTGTTTCAGTGGGAGTGGGTTTTAGATCATAATAAAACTCAATTTGCTACGACATAGCTCACTTCTTGAATTCCCTGTCAAATTCTTATGAAATTTAAGTTGGAAAAAGCATCAATTCTACCAAGTTCTTATTAATCTTGTGTTGAAAAAAGAATCAAACTCGATAGTGCATTGTGTAAATTAAATGCTGGCATTAACACGCTCAAACTCAACAGTGCAATTTTCGGACGTATCGCTCTAAAACTCACAAGTTAAAAATCAAAACCAACTTACTGAAAAAGCATCACATGGCAATTGAATCTGGGTTAATCATAAAAATACACTGCAAAGATTCAAGCAACCATAACGCCATAACTTTACTACCGCTACATGTGTTATATTATTAGATATAGTTACCAAATAAGGCGAGGTCTCCATCTTCAACAGCTGGAATCAGTCCAAAAGGCTGAAAAATACCATTTATAAAATGAATATAAACTGAACGAATGAGAAAAAGAGGTAGCAGATGATATCAATATCATAGCAGAGTAAAAAATTGCAATCTGCATCCATAGCTATTCCAATACAGATTTCAAAACCCAATCAGTATTCAATACAGTGGAAAGATTGAAATAATCAGAATTCAATGCAGTAGAATTTTTGCTTACATTGAGAGAGAGATATTGTGGTTCTTTATTATCGCCAGCCCTAACATTCACAGGGATGAGCTCGTACTCAACCTGCTTTTCATTCAAACACGCCAGCACTCTGGCTGTGCACGATGAGAAAGGAAGGCCGTGCACTTTAATCTTCGCCATTGATAAAAGACAGAACAGATCGAAGAACACAGACACCTATCATTTAATAGTACGCGCTCACGATATTCAAGCCCCAAAGGTTACATTACCTAATTGAAATAGAAGACGACAGGGACTCACCTCTCTAACCACTCAGCAGAAAGAGAGATACGTGGCACTGTGTCGAACAGAGTCGAATTTCAATAAAAGGTTGGTTCATAAAAACAAAAAACAAAAAATTATGTGACTGCAAGAAGAAGAAAGGATTTAATCTCTTTGGTAAATCACAACCTCAAAATATTTTTGCTGGCCGATAATTATAGCAAAAGAGAAAGCAAATAGATAATAATAATATTTCAGTGGAATATGTAAAGTTTTTTTTATCAGATAAATTTAGAGAAAAATAGCTTTCTATAATCAACTCCACAAGTGTATTATTTTCAATGGAGGATGTTAAGCGAGGCATAAAAAATTTAGTGAGTGGTAAAGCCCAAGACATTGATGGGTTACAGGCAAAATTCTTAAAATGGGGTGTGGATATCTTGGCCCCAATCATCAAAAGGATGTTCAACAACATCACACAAGCCAATTTTCTAGTGGAATGGACAACAAGTATCATTATCCCTCTTTACAAATGTGGAGACATCAATAACCCCTCTAATTATCACACTATTATGGTCAATCCTCTTCTTGGAAAATTGTTTGGGAGCATGATGGAGCGTAGGATCACCAGTTGGGTAGAGAAAGAGGGTAAAAGAGCAAAAGGACACGTTGGCTTTAGGCCAAGGCATTCTACAATTGATCATTGCATCACGCTTAGGCACCTCATTGAAAAAGTATGGGACATTCAGGGTGGGGAAGCCTTTTGTTGCTTTGTTGATTTCAAAAAAGCTTTTGACACTGTTCCTAGGGATAAGCTTTGGAAAAGAATGGAAGAAATTGGAATCCCAAATGAATATAGAGTTGTTGTCCACAAACTATATGAGAAAGTTAGTGCTAAAATCAATACTAAAGAGGGCTTCTCAGTATGCTTTACTAGTGACATTGGGGTCAAGCAGGGGTGCCCCCTTTCTCCCACTCTATTTGGTTTATATATTGATAAGCTAGAAGAATGGCTAAACAACACCAATGGAGAGGGTATTCAACTAGCAGGGTAAGTCGTGAAGCTACTTTTGTACGCTAATGATCTTATCTTAATGGAAAAATCTACCCATGGTTTGAGAAAATATTTGAAAGCATTAGAGCTTTTCTGTCAGGAAGTAGGGATGCAAGTAAACACCATTAAAACCAAAGTCATGATCTTCTCTTTGAAATGAAAAAAATAACAGGCTAGCTTCATATTTGAGGAAAAACCTTTGGAGATAGTGGAAGAATACAAGTACCTAGGAATTGTTTTTGACAATAGGCTTAGTTGGGAGACATGCATAGCTAAAAGGATCCAAGGGGGGTGGAGAGCTTCTTATCTTCTCCAGAACAGATGCGGGGAAGCAGAATTTTGGGACTGGAGAACTAAGAAAACTCTATTTGCAGTGTTGGTTACCTCAGTTGTCTTATATGGATGTGAAGTTTGGGGCAACATCATGTAAAATCACAAGTGGAGACAAATAGAACGAATTCAAAAGCACTTAATCATTAGTAACCTCAAAGTCAAGGCAACAATCCCATATGAGATACTACTAGGTGAGGCTGGAATGTTTCCATTGGAAGCTTCAGCAATCATTCATTTGTTAAGCTATCTAAAAAAGGTGGAAAACATGGAGGCACAACGTTGGCCCAAGTTGATTTTCACGGAGGAGCTAAATCGCAGGAAGAAAACATGGAGGAAACTAAATGAAAAATGGATGAGCAAATGGAAAATTAATTGGCAAGATTGTCCTATTGCTAAAGAGGAGATAAAAAAATTGGGTGGTTGAAAAATTCATGACTTCCATGTGGGAAAAACAAATTGGCAAAAAAAGCGATATATCTCAAAAACTTCAACCCATCACAATCGCATGAAGAAAAGACTTATTTGAGTGTGGCAATCAAGGGAAAGGCTAAAATTTTAATAGCACAACTGAGGACCAGATCTCACCATCTTAGGTGCGAGACACGTAGATAGATAACTCCCAAGGAAGAATGGGAAGAAAGAATTTGTAACTTTTGCAGGTTAGGTGCAGTTGAAACTGAATGACACGTTATCATGGAATGTCGGCATATGAGGATATTCGTAATCAGTTTGAAAGTGATCTAAAGGTGGACAATTTGAGTACGTTGTTCGAAGAAGCAAGGCTTCACAAAACGACGAATTTCTTGATCAAAATTCACAGCAAAAGAACTGCTCTAGAGGGAAACTTGAGAATGTGATGTCTTGTTTGAGGTGGAATGTGGGTCCCTTAGATCGGTGGGTCTCGTGGACGTTATTAAAATATATCATATCATATCATATCATATCCATTCTATCGCTATGGTCTGGACTCTGTAGGTGCATTGAATACTTTCAAAGCACAACACACAAGGGCAAGGGCCAGGTTTGAACCAATAATTTAATAAGATGAAATGAAATGAGATGAGATTTTAAAGTCCACGACACTAAAAATAGTCTATGGGACTATAAGTTCTTGTTTTTAGCCTTTTGCATTTCAGTCTTTTCTTATTCAAATAGATGATGAACTGGCCCAACCTTCCAATAATCCCATTGCTGAAAAGACAATGCCAAGAAATCGATGCTAACATATTCCCATAACTTTCTCTAATGTCTTTAAAAGCATCCCAAAATGAAATGTTTTTCCGATTTCATTGCTCTAGAGGTGCAAAATGAGGCCTTTTCTACCCGTCCTGTTTCACATCGAAGTTTATGCGAGTTGGTTATTAATTGGGCAATAAGAACCTTTGCCCTCCACGGAATGTTAGCTCCAATGTACTATTTTTGTTGGAGATTATACGTAGGGATGAAGTCTTCAATGTAGTACTTCTTCTTTCTACCCAACTCTTTTCCCCATACATGTTTAGGAAACTTCTCCATAACAACGTTTTTTAGCTCCTTGCTATTTATGGGACAAGCATTGAGGTAGATATTCCATTTGCGCATCCATGTGTAGTTTTGTTTCATCCATGTTTTCTCTCTTTCACTCATGTCTTCCTTGAAGATAACATTAGGCCATATACTTACTCCCATTTGCTCAATTTTTTTTTCTTTTTAGATATCTTATGAGCCCCGCCATAACAATTGCTTCGATGTGAGTTACTCCTGTTTCACTCAAAATACAAGGCATTAAATATTTTATAATCTACATTGTAAGCAAGGGAATAAATATTTTAAATATTAATGTTATGATTTTTTTAAGAGATTTGATCTTTATCAGCCTTTGTAGATATGGAGTTAAGATAGATCTAGTTTGGTTTTAATTTCTCCCTTTAAATAGACTACATTACTGAATATCCTGGGTCAATACCATGGGTTATCGATACCATGACCCATTTTTATTTTATTTTTATAGGAATACTTTTATTTCAATTTCAATTTTTTATTTTGTTTCAACCGAATTAAAATGTTTACATTACATTACATTAATCTTTTTATTTGATTTTATTTTTAAAAATTTATTTAAGTAATTTGACTTAGTCAAAATGTTAAACATTACATTACAACATCTCTGCCATATTGGGCCGGAGAGCGTCTCTCAGCGCAAATATACATTTTTAAATGTATAAATGAATTTAGTGATCTAAAAAAACTCCTTGGAAATTCGAATTTTACATATAAACAATCTAAACTCAAGTTTTTAAAAATCTTTGCCCCATTTTGATTAAAAAAATTAAAAAATGCTATGAAAAATGGTCATTTTCAGAGTAGACCATTTTGAAATAGAGTTGAATTTTATAATTAATTTAAATTAACTTTAATTATAAAATAATTATAATTAACTTTAATTATAAAATAATTTAAATGAATTTAAATTAACTTTTTTTTATAAGCCAATATTCTATTCATTTAGGAAAAATGAGTAAATAGAGTCTTTCTCAAAATAGGTGGTCTCACCTCGACTAGGCTTGTTGACCAAAAAGTGCACCAGATGACAAAAATACCAAAGAGTAGCAAAGGACAATGTCCATAAACGGTTGGGCCAGAGGCACCAAACCACAGCTCAAACATAAAAAAAACCCAGAAAGCATACTAGTCGTATGACGTGATGGATGCAGGGTTGCCCGGAGCCATCCCTAGAGGCAGTGGAGGGCGGAAGTCACATTGAACATGCCCTTCGTAGTGCACCATCCATGTCTCCAGCTTTTCTACTTTCTCTGTGAGTTAGTTTTGACCCCGCCATACCACAACCAATCTTTCCTGGAGTTGACTTTGAAAGTAATGCAGACGTTATAGAGAAGCCATCAGCATAGCATATGCCTCGCGTCGAACACATTCTGCGGCATCCAACATATCCATCAAACTGGTAATGAGAGCGCAACAATTCTCCATACAACAATGCTAGAGACCCTGCCTCTCCTAAACCTCATAACTAGTCAGCTCACACTTTTCCTTGCCGCCATGAGCTCCACCGCCCCTTCGAGTCTATCGTCGACCTTACGACCCTCCACCTCTACTAACCCCATGCTTGCCACTACGCATACCCACGTTTCCCTTCCGTGCATGCCCAACAATTTTGCCACCCCAACAGGGCATCACCGTGACCAATGCCTTATCTTCCACCCCTACGACATCGTGGGTGACCAGGGAGGGAGACTGTCCCTGCCGCGCAGACAACTTCATAATTGACCACAAAGGAGGCAAGCCACGAACATGAACCAAACACCAGACACCCCACCAAAGAAAACACTCCTTACAGACGAAGGACCCAAACAACACCACCCAAGATAACACGAATTCACAATGACTCTTCTCTCTACCAACGAGGGACCACTGCCACCAGAGAAACCAGACACCTCCACCCTCCAGACCAACACAAGTGATGGAGCACCAAACAGCAATGGAGTAGCCATTTCCTACTCGAGACTACCCCCCAATCCCGCAACTACCTACCAAATTCGACTGACAAAAAACATAGACTAATCCACCAACCCCGGCCACGCCATAAATCACTAATATAAAAGGGGCACCCGGGTTTTCGCCTCCTCCTCCGGATTTGCTAGACTGCGAGAACCACCATCCTTGGCAAGCATGAAAAAACATGCTTCCCTTAAACCATGAAGGTCTTTCCTTTCTCGCCCAATCCTCGCTATCACCAACAATAACAATGAGCCCCCACACACAAGGACTGAGCTAACACACTACCCCCGGAAATTTCCATGGTAAGCACCCACACACCGAAACCACTAAAAGCCTTCGTTCGGGCGCTTTCTCTTCCCTCCTCCGCGGCCACCGCAAATCCCAACACCATTGTTGAATGCGGAGACGAATGCCGTGTTTGCTCATAGGGCCTGCTGCCTTAACTCTCTATCACCCCCAAACTCCAACGCATGGTAATCGCCACACGAACGATTAACATAATGGCAGCACTCACTCCCTTTGCATGCATAATTGTGAAGGGATCGAGAGGCTCAGTCCCACACAACATCTCCACTTGTGTTCACACATGGGAGCTAGCCTCCACGTGTTGCCCAAATCGCACCCCTCATCGGGAAATTTAAATTAACTTTAATTAAAAAATGAAGGGAGATTAAATATTTTGAAGTGTCAAATTTGAGGAAAAATTTATACATCAATGTTATTTATTTGATACTTCTATGCATTTAATAATAAATCTAGAATTACGATAATTTAAATAAATTTCAGTCTGTCAAAATTTTGAATGGTTCTCATTGTGTTATTCATATGTAATGAATTTGATATTTTGAAAAGCATTAACAATGTTATAAAAAAATCACTTTAAAAAATATATATAAAGAATAAAGTGCATAATAACAAGAGAGAAAATGTTAATGATGAAGAAAGTAAACACTAAAAAAAGTAATAAGGAGTCTTAAGTGGGAAAGGCTTATCTATAACTCTTTAGGAAAATGGCAGTGCCCATATTCGAAGAGTCTACATTGCTATTCTAACAACCTAGTAGAAGTCTATGGATTATTTTAGGGATCGAAAATTGTTAAGTTTCTTAACATTCTAAAGCTTAATAGTAATTGTCCCAGTGATAATCATCATACACATGAACAAGGAAACCGATTCGTTAAATGTTATACTTGCCTCTGTGCTAATCCATATAAGAAAAACATGTCTCTTCATTCCCCAACCTCATATGTGTCATGAACATCACATATTATAGATAATAAAAATTTATTATTAACGAAGGGGCACATATTATTACAATATGCTACCATGTTTTGAAAAGCAACAACATTGAAGAACACTCACTAGCATGCCTTGCCACTTCACAAAAAATTTGGGACCTCAATCCTTAATAACGAAGTCACATTAGAGTCACATTACTTAGTTTTCATCTCATGGCACATGTCAATCAAATCGATTGGTTTGTGGGTAAGCTAGTGATTCCGACCCTAATCCAAGCAACACTTACATGAATCATTGTTGAGGGTAGCAGAAATCATTATGGTATCTCTTATGGCCCCTTCCCTATGTTCATATGGCAAGGTGCTTTGATGTTTTTTGGCCTATTTGGGTGTTGTTCAAAACTAGGGCAATTGGAATTTCCTTGGATTCCTACCCATTTTGTCGTTATGCTCCTTCATCACACTAGTTTCCTGCAAGGATTTGATTTTTGGTGCGCTTGGTGGAAAATTATTAGCTTGGATGCTTTGATGGTGAGCATACTCTACACGTTTATCTCTCTAGTTGGCTTTGTTAGATTCTCTCTTTGTATTTCTCTCTCAATTTCAAATCTTAGCTTTAATTTCTTCTATGCCATGTTTTATGTATCCTTTGGTTATTTAACATTGGTTTCTCTCTATTATCATTGTCTTTTTTCATTGTGAAAGGCTCTATTCATAAGACTCTAAGCATGTGTTGTATTTATGTGCTCTAGTTGTAGGGTGTTCTTATTCTTGTTACAAGTCTAGCCATCTATTTCTCCTCTACTAATTTTATTATCTCTCTTGCGGCTTGTTCCCACTCCTTGTTCTAGGCTTTGGATTCCTAAACCTACTGGATTACACAAAGCTTAAAGAAAGTAGAAGGGGCCTCAAGTTGCATGTCAAGTCCCTATAAAGATAGAATAGAGTTTATTGGAAGTATTGCAAGGAAAACAAAGGGGAATAAGATTCAACCTTCATCTCTCATGTGGAGATAACAATGGGTATATTAATATCCCTAAAAAAAGTGTATCCAAACTCTAGAAGTTAAATTGATCAATATTAAGCGGATTTTAGTTCTCTTGGTTAAGCAACAATAGAATAGACCCGGTTTATAAATGCCTTTCTTAGCCTTAAAAGATGCATTCGGTGACATTCGAACCTAGAAAACTATTTAAATATAGCTTCAAAAAATAAAACAAATAATTTATGTTGAATAATTTTAATGATTTGCTTGAAAGTAGTTAAGATGATATGCATCTATTGTAGATTATATACTTATTAATTTGAAATGAACCTAATGTACTACAAGAGGTTCTAGGCTTTAGATGTTTTATTGGACAATCTCTATTTTGTAGTGTGTAACTAGTTGAACAAATCTTCTTTGGATGTACTCACTCTTATAAGCTTTTATGGACCCTTTTTATAATATCAATCCTCCAATTGTGTGTGTGTGTATGATGTAAATATTACTTAATAAATAGATTACACAATAAAGTGAAATTGTCATGCATGGATTGGAATCATAGTGTAATTACCTTGCTTGCACACTTGAAGCACGTATATAGTGAACTTTTCATGCACAATTAGAATGACTACTTCTCCTTGCAAACTAGAATGCTACACAAGTTTACCTTATACATGTAGAGAGAAAACCTAAGTGTATAAACTACAAGCCTATAGTGATTATCTTGTTTTCCTTTATAGGATATGGTATTAATTCATCAATAACTTTAATGTGTTGTGTTTAATTCCAAGCTATGATCATGGATATATTCTTGATGATGTTTTTTGGAAAATAATGTTGTTAAAGGAAGCTCATTTGACTAGAACTTATGAGCTCTTAGAGTGAATGATGTTAGGTAAACTTTACTTGTTGAAAGAGTCAAGGTTGTTAGATCAACAAAGGTGGTCTCAAGCTCTTGGTATTAGTAGCTCGTTGTATTAAGCCCATGGTATTAAATGTACTTAAATTCTTTAAATGCTTCACTATAATGTGTGAAAGGTGAGTCGAAGGATCAATTGACAAGGGCTAGCATGATGGGTGCCTTGGCTATGTTTAAGTTAAGAATAATAATATATCTATTGCTAGATGGTTTTTCCCAAATTGGGGTTTTCCATGGTAAATCTTGTGTACATGGTTTACATGTGTGTTCCTTTATAATAATATTTTTCTTATTGAATAATTTTAATTATTATCAAGTGATATAAGAGCCAAACAGAGAAGTTGCTACTTAGTGAAGAAATAAATATATTGCTTGGTCATGCCACAAAGGGGCCAATAACAGTGCATGGACAACTTCGCCATGAGATCATTGGTTTAGAAGGCTTATGCAGAGGCAAATAAAAAAAGCCAATGTAGATATAAATAAGATCGATTGATGGTTTTGATGAAGTGGCATGAGGAGAGCACTTGTTGTGAACAAGTGTGAAGGCGAGAGGATGATGACTTAAGTCTTGGGACAACAAAAAAGCAAAAATGTAAAAAAATTAAAAATTAATTTTGGAGATGGAATTTTTTTGTTTAAAATACATGTAAATGGGAACACTTCTATAAGATCTAGTTAGGCATGCATACCCTTGTCGATAAATTCTTGATGTAGGCCTAAGTGACAGGGGGAGGAGAGCATGTGCGTTGTCTAGATTGGATCCAAAGAATTTCCCTAATCAAGTTTAAAGGGGGAGTGTTAGGTAAACTTGACTCAGTGAAAGAGTCAAGGTTGTGAGGTCAACAATGGTGGTTTCAAGTAGTTGGTATTGGTAGCCCGTCATATTAAGCCTATAGTATTATATGTAGTTGAAACCTTTAAAATGCTTGGGGATTATATATTATAATGTGCTAGACTTTAGTAGAAGGCTCACTGTCGGGAGCCAGGTGTTAGCTAGCTTGGTTGCATTTAAGTCAAGAATAATAATAGATATATCATTAAATGGTATTTCCCTTATTGGAGTTTTCCAAGGTAAATTATGCTTACATGGTTTATATGTGTATTTCTTTTATAATTATTTTTTTCTTCTCACGTCATTTTAATTATTAACAAAAAAGGTGGATTACATGTGGAAGTGTGTGCCTTTATAATTCAAGTAGTGGTACCATTGCGTATTTATCTATGTTATGGAGTTATATGTGATTATAACCACTTTTATGCACCATGTTTCGAAATGTTTTGTATCAATTTATATTGTATATTTTAGCAAGATTTTGAGGATGATACAAAATCTCCATTAACTATTGCATTGGAAAAATTTAGAGGATAGTTTACATAAAAAAGTGACGAGGAGGGATTATTAGACTAGTATGGTTGAATAACCCCTTTTCACTCTCATGTATTGATCATGGTGTGAAACAATAGAATGCATGTTGAAATCAGTTTCAACTTCTAATAACGTAGTTGATTGTGCATTCATCCATTACCACAATGAGAGGGAGAGGCCCTAAAGAGTGTCAATAAAGAAATATCATGAGTTAGTCTTTTTTTATTCTAGTATTGTAGGAATATATTTGATCAATATAAATGTGTTGCATATAAGGAAGAAACATTAGACGTTGTGATACATACAAATGTGGAAAGTGGTATAATAGAACTAATGTTGACTGGCCTTGTGGGGTTAGTTTTGTCTTAATGAAAATAAACTAGTAAACGTAAGAAAGAGTAGTAGTATTAATTTAATTCGCACCGATCACTGGAAAAAAAACAAGAGATTACAATTCAAAAGATCGCTATCCTTGGGAAACAATGTTTGTAGATTGTCAAGTCACTGGGAAAAAATTCGTAATCTTTCATTATCAAGGAAAAATTACATATAACATTTTACAATGTACTGTCCAATATTGCCTATAGCATAAGTTCAGTCCACATTACAAAAAGGTTCCAAAATACTATCTAATACCTATTCATGCCTTATAGCATTCCATCAGGTAAGTTCCGGTGCATGAACTTTACCAGTGTTACATAAGAAGTAAATATCAAAAAGAAGATAATAGACTAGCAACCGATATATACAAAATAATTATCTATCAAAAAAGTGTCTATGGAGTCAAAATGCAGTCATGTATCAACTGTGTCCCCATCCTGTAAACTATCAATGAAGGGTCTGTGGAAATATCTGTAGACCTAAGCATCAACATGTTCAATAATGTGCCAGGTACCCCAATCTAGCTCCGCGGCTTCCTTGGATAATTTGTCTGCCATTTGGTTCCTTTGCTTGTAAATATGAGTGACATGTATAGAGTCAAAAAGAGATTTGAGGTGTAAAACTTCCCGCAAAAGTGCAGTAAGTGTGTGAGAGTAACATTGTGCTTGAAAGTTGAACCAATTTACAATAACAAGAGAATCCCCAAATATTTGTATGTTTTTGTAATTTTTTTCACAGGCAAAAAGAAGAAGCAGTCGAAGACTAGAGAGCTCAGCCCAATTATTAGATCGTGGGCCTAATCCCATTCTGATATGATAGTAGTGTTGATCTGATAAATGTAATACAACACCACCCCCACAACCATTTTGGTTCGTCGCGCCATCGAAATAAGCCCATGAGCGGGGGAAATCAATTGTTTCAGGAGTGATATTTCTGATATGGGATTTAAAAGGGTTGTCGAGAATAAGGCTGAAGGTGGTGATGCAAGTACAGGCTATATTTTCCTCATTTACAGGCTTGTTGTCGAAAATTTGTCTATTACTTCTAGTCCATATAGCCCAGGCCACAATGAGTGGAAGGTTTCTGAGCTTGGTGTTATATTCAGTCATCCCCCACCAGGTAGTCCAGGTCGCAATGATATTAGGTCCATGCCATCTGTTAGAGCAGCCCAAACACTGCATGACCGATGTCCAGATATTTTGAACGATAATGCAGTCCAGAAATAAATGATGGGTTGATTCCTCATTTGCAAAACAGAAGCTGCACCTTGAGGGGCCATGGATAGCCCGACGATGGAGATTTTCCATAGTAAGTATGCAATTTTTGAGAATGCACCACATTAAAATTCTGCTTTTATGAGGTGCCTTTAATTTCCAGATGGGTCACCACCACCATTGTTTTTCAGGAGGTTCTTTGGGTTGACACATAATCAAATAACTAGCTTTGGGGGAATAATAACCATTAGGAGCTAAAGCCCAAATCATCATGTCCTCCTGATCCATTAGTCTGATATGAGAAATCTGAAGCGCTCTGATGTAGTTTGACCAGGCCCCATGTCCCTGCCTAGGAATGCCAAGATCATGAGCAGTCATCCAAAACTGAGAATGCCAAGTAGTACGCACCAGGTCGGAAATTTGGGCGAGATGGTGGTATCCATTATCAGCCAAATAATCAATGATCCAATTAGGGAGTTTGTAATGTACTCCGCACCCCAACCAAGATTCAGCTCCAATTCAAAAAGATAGGCCCGAACCAACAAGCCAAGATAACCCTTTTTGAATTAGGTGAGAGGCCAAAGTGATCGCTTTCCAAATTATGGAGGATCCAGGACATGGATTAATTATTCCACGTATCCATATGAGAGTATTTCTAGGTGCAATATACTTGGCCGTAATGACATATTTCCATAGGTTGTTCCTATTGATGAGATGCCAACACATTTTGGCCGCAAGGGCAGCAAAAAAAGAATGGAGATCCTTTATACCCTAGCCACCCCAATGTTTCGACATGTTGATGCAGTCCTAGGCAAGCCATGCATAGTGCCTATTCTTCTTTTGATTGCGCCATAAGAACTCTCTGCACGTTTTCTGTATGCGGTTGGTGATCCCTTTAGGGAGCCAAGCAAGAGACATCCAGTAAACCGGAGTGGCCTCAAGGACATATTTTATGAGAACCAGGGGTCCTGCCCTAGATAGCCACCGATGATGCCAGAGATTAATGTGTCTCTCAACTTTAGCAATCAGCGAGTTCCAGTCCTTTATCGGAGAATCATTTGGCTTTAAATGGAATCCTAGGTACTTCAAGCCATCCCCGATGGTATGATGAACAAAAGGGAAGAGGGCGGCAGCCCGACCAAGTTCCTGCACAGAGAAGTTAGTCATAATGATGGAAGACTTTCTGTTATTAGGAGCCAATCCAGTAGCCTTACAGAAACATTGGAGAATTCTTTCAAACTGAGTAGCATCCTGGCAGGGGCCATCTAAGAAAATCAGGAAATCATCAACAACGAAAAGTAAATGACTCAGATACAATAAATCATTTAAATTTAATCCATGAATAACCCCTTCAGTTTTGGCCTTTTTTATGAGAGTCGAGAGGCCCTCCATCGCCAAAACAAATAGCAGGGGGGAGAGCGGACAACCTTGTCTCAGACCCCTACAAGCATGGAAGAAATCCGAAGCTGAGCCATTAAGAAGAATGCTGAAAGAAGCATGGAAAATACAACCCATAATCCAATCAATGAACAGAGGGGGGAAACCAGTTTGAATGAGGATGAAGTGGAGATAGTGCCAATTGACATGATCAAAAGCTTTTGCAAGGTCAATTTTAAGAATGATGCATTTCAGGTTCTTAGTCTTGATGGAGTGGAGGGCTTCCTAAGCAGTACCAATAGCTTCATGAATCTGCCTATGATGGAGAAAGGCAAATTGTTCCTTGGCAATGTTGGAAGATAAAATGGGTTTTAAACGGTTAGCAATAATTTTGGAAATAATATTATAGATACAATTGCATCAGGAAATGGGTCGATAATCATTAAAGCAGGACAGGTGGTCTATCTTAGGAATCAGAGCAATAAAGGTCGAGTTGAATCCATCATAGATCCTACCTTGCAACTGGCTATCCTCAATAGTAAGGAGAAGATCCCTACCAATCATCTCAAAGAAATGAAGGTATAATTATATCGGCCAACCATCAGGACCGGGGCTCTTATCCTTTTTGAAACATTTGAGAACCCCTTCAATCTCCGCCAAAGAGACCGGGGCAGTAAGTTCCTCCACCTGTTCTTGATCCACAAATCTGTGGAAAGATCTAGCAATGTTCATGATCTCCGGAAGGTGATAGTTGAGAGGGGCCCTGTACTGTCTGGCAAAGTGTTGGATCCCCATCTCCAGAAGCTGAGTGTGGGTACTAGCCACAAACCCATTTTGGTCAGTGAGTTCCCAAATGGTATTGTTAATCCGTCTACCATTTGCATGTTGTTGAAAGAATTTTGTGTTTTCGTCTCCAGCTTGTAACCAAATCGCCCGACTTTTTAATCTCCATTCCTCCTCTTTTTGACGAAGTAGCTTGGTTTTTGTAGTTTCCAGGTTAATGAGATGATTCTTTGTGTCAGCAGAGAGATAGCCCAGGAGATCAGAATCATTCAGTTGAGAGATTTCCAGCTCAATTCTGCAAAGCTATTCATCCTCTTCCCTTTTCTTCTTTTTGGCCCATTTGATAGTCAGAGCCTTGATTCTGGTAAGGTTTTGCTAATCACCCTGGCTGGTTCCATGTGCGGCTGATTATGACAATGTTGCCACTCTTGGATCACCAGATTATGGTAATACTGGTCCAAGAGCCACCTGGAGTTAAATTTGAATGGTGGCTGCGTGCGGGTGACACCAAATACAATATCCAAATAAACAAGTGAATGATCGGATAATCCACCATTTCCAACCCATTGTTTGATCTGATTCAATGAAGAATGTAGTTGTTGTTTGATCAGGAAAATGTCGAGTCTGCGGGCCAGAGCTGCATCCCCAACTCTTCTGTTCCTCCAAGTGGGTTGAGTCTTGGCTAAATGATGGTCTATAAACTCTCCATTTGCTAACAAAGTAGAAAAATACTTAGTAAGTGGATCCGGGACAACATTTTTCCCCCAGGATTCAGTCAGACCCATCGAGAAATTTAGGTCTCCCCCCAAGATGATGTGCGGAGTAGATAGGAGTGAACAACGCATCAACGAGTTCCAGAACTGCAGCCGGTTAGTACAAGGCCCATACACATTAATCAAGGTAATAGGGAGGGAAAAATCCCCAAACTGAATGTCCATCCCAATGACACCCTCTCTGCCCCAACAACAGTTCATCCGGGTGGTCCGATTATTGATCCCCAGTGCACAGCCACCGGATCTCCCTCGGGCATCCAGAGTAATGAAAGTCCAATTGGGCAAAATAGAGGCTAGAACGGCTTGAATAAGAGTTCCCTCTCCCAGTGTTTCTTGAAGAAAAAGAGCATCAGAGTTGTATTTTGACAAGAGGTCTCTGAGAGCCAATATTTTAGCGGGGTTGGCTAGTCCCCTGCAGTTAAATGTGGTACATATCATTGGGTAACTTCACAAGTGGGCTTTCTTGCTCTAAGAACCCTGAGAATAGATGATTTGGTGTCTGCTTCCACCTCCAAGTTAGCTCGTAAGATAGCCTTTGCCAAAGTCGAAGGCCTGCCGCGAGACTTGAGGGGTTGGTGATCGGGTCTGGACCAATTCCAATGGTAGACAGGGAGGCCACATTGGAGATGGATCAGAGGAAATAAGAGTTTCAAGAGGAGGAAGCCGAAGAGGTATGATCATAGAAGTCACAAAGCTGATTAATCATAGTATGGGGATTGGTAGGCGAGATAGTAGGGGGGGCAGATGCAATAGTGTCGCTGAGAGAAGGAAATGAAAACTCAGATAGCAAAACAGATGATGACAAAGTGAAAGATTCAATAACATTAAGGGAAGTAGGGGAGAGAGCGGTACCCGGCACCGTGGAGGCTCTGCTCGGAAGGGTGGGCGTCGACACGAAATGGGTTCTCGCTTGGGTGACTGGCCATTTCAGAATCATCGACCCAGATGGCACCTCCGCAACATAGTGGTACCTCCTCGGCGCACGACACAGAAGTTATAGGTTTGGTCTGAGTCCCAACATGAGAGATCTTCTTCTTTTGAGTGTTAACAGCACCCAAGAGAGGTCATTCTTTGTACAGGTGACCCACCTCATGGCACTTTCGGCATCTGCAAGGTACACCCTCATAATCCAATACTTGTTTCCACAGCATGCCCTCAAAAACCATGTTGTAGTTGTCATGTAGACCATCTCTGGTATCCAAGAAAATAAGGATGCGAGCCACCACCTTGTTTCCTGTAACCAGATAGGATTTTTCATGGACCAAATAATGGCCAAAATCCTCTCCTATGTTGTGCAAAGCCGTGTCGTTCCAGAATTGTAGTGGTAAACCCATAAGTCTCATCCAAATGGGTCCAGCTCCTGCGTTTTCCTTGTGCGAGTCAAACAGAGGAGACCACCTTTTAAGTAGCACCGGATGCATTTCCAAATGCCAATACTGGTTCAAGATCAAATCAACCTGCGAGGGGAGCACAAAGGTGAGAGAGGACCAACCCCTGGTGAGGAGCGACACCTCCGGGAGGGACTCCAATACCCCCCCCCCCGCCCAAATCTCGGTCGTCCAGAGTTTGAGTCGCGCGGTCGAATATTTTCTACCACGGACTCTTCCAACCAAAGTAATGGCCGCAAATTTTTCTAGGTCTTCCATTCCTCTGTCCCGCCCAAAATTGGTATTCCGATTGTGCTTGTTTTTTGTGGAACAGGTTCTACGACCCCGCTGGGAAATGTCTATTGCAGGCACAGGGGTAACCGAGTCCTCAGAGTCAGAAGGGGAAAGGTTTATGTCTCCAGCCCAGACCACACCCAGAATACTTGCAAAGACCCCAGATGCAGAAGTTGGGCCCCTGCCATTCACATTTGAAGTCGACCCGAGGCCCCCGATGTTGAGTTGTTCCAAATCGATAGTCGCTGCTCCAAGACCATTCAATACCACCTCGAAAAAAGGCTCCGACAACACCAAACCAGAATCTTGAGTAAAGTTGCTAACCAGTGTCTAGAAGCTGCAGAGGCAGTTGCTCGAGGGCGATGGCGCAAAAAAATTTAAGGTCTCCAAATCATCGCCAATGGACGGTGAGCAGTGCGCCTCAAAGCCCAGGGATGTGTGAGAGGGTGTTGGCATATCTAGAGCAGGACCTGATACCAAAACCTCACCGATCGCCTCCTTATCTTTTAGTCCCCAGATGTCCACACCCAGCAGTGGGTCCTCGGTATATTCAACCTCTTCCTCGTAAATACTCATGCTGCTCTTGGGGAGGTGAAATAGTGTCAGGCGCTTATCAGAAAAAACCCCAGCACAATAATTGACAGAATACAGAAACAAATAGCCACCATAGGTCCCACCAAACACAAAGTAGGTTCCGGTCTTCATAGGTGGCAAAGAGTAAGCAGTTTATCGTAACCAAAGTCACCACAGTATCAAGTGTCCAAAGTAATGATACCCGTGATAAACAGTAGGACCAAACCTGTCGGTAATGAGACAAGGGATAACAAAAAAAACGATAACAAACCCTCGTCAGGAGATAGGAAAAGGAGCCCATTGTCTTATAATACTCATATCTCCGACTTCTGGTGTCCAAGAAATGGCCAATCGTCCCCCAAATCCATGCTCTAACCAAGGAAATCAAGCGCTGCCATCGCCACTGTGCGCTCCATTCCATGATTTTGATATACATTAGTTATCCATAATTTCACTGCTACTTTTGTTTTTTCTTTTCCCTAGAACAGAAAACTATTTCGAAGGGGATACCGAGTTCCTTCCCTGGAAGATCATAAAAATGGATCACAGAAAATTCGTCATTGAATGGAGAAAGTCAATTAATTTCACATTTTGAATGTTGTGTTTTTATCTTTTGAGATTGTTATTCCATTAAATAAATAACCAACCACTAAGTCGATTAGTTTAGTTTACTTAGATAGTTGTTGACAGAGATGCTCATCACATAGATAGTTTAGTTTATTTAGATAGCTTTAGATAGCTATTGACAGAGATGCTCATCACATAGATTAGTTTAGTTTACCTAGATAGTTGTTGATAGAGATACTCATCACATAGATAGTTTAGTTTACATAGATAGCTTTAGATAGATGTTGACAGAGATGCTCATCACATAGATAGTTTAGTTTACTTAGATTTTTATAGATCGTTTATTTTTATTGTATTGTGCAATTTGTTTTAATCATTTTAATCAATGATAAAAGTTAGACAGCGGGAAGAACATTACATGCTTCACCACTGATTGTGTATTGCACAACCGATTGTGTATTTCTCGTCGATTTTCCAACCAACCAATCATTAAAATTAATAATTTTAATGATGAGATTTATAATTTGCTTAATGCTAGAATGACATACATACATCAGTCCAATGTCACGAGAATGACATAGATCGACAATGTGGCTCAACGTCAGAGTTTGGCAAGGAGTAGTTTACAATCATTGCAAATGTCATTTAACCTTGGCTTATTCGGGGCAATTGGAATGACATGGTATAAAAGTGGGTTAAGGTTTACAACAATTTTACTAGATGGATTTTTGAAACATTGTACATGTAATTTAAGTCATTGAAAAATCAACTGTCTCCACTTAGATGGTTTCCCAAATTTTAGCAGAAGTTCCAAAGGAAACATGACGATCTGAAATGTTAATGACTCTTTAAGCATTGAAAACTGCAAGATCATAACAGACGGTTAAGTTGGGTATTTTTAATGAAATTCAATCCATTGAATTTAAAGAGTCACCTATGAAAGGCCTTTAATTTCATCATTTGTGAGCTAAAAGAATACTCAGAAAATCAGCCTTCCCTCCTTTGCACAATGTTGTTTCGTGATCCTTTATCATCTTTCTTATGAACTCATCTACCCTTATGTGCAGCGTTTTCATTTCAATTTGTACACCCTGCGGATAGGGCACCAAGTCACCAATAATAATCTTAGAGGTCAAACTAGTTTTCTCCGCCACCAATTGTTTGAACTTGCCTACGGCCTTAGGGCCTTGGAAATCGAAGACAGGGTTGCTCAACATAATCTGCCTTGGGACGTTGGAAACCCAAATGTTGAGCAACTCCCCGACTCTCACAACCCTCCCCTATTTCTCATGTTCGAGAATAGACTTCACCAACATCCCGAGCTCTTTTTACATGGACTGCATGTTCGAGAATAGACTTCACCAACATCCCAAGCTCTTTTTGCATGGGCTACAGATCTCTTTTTGTACGAGTTGCAGATCTTCTAGGACCTTGCCACCAAAGAGATGAATATTACAGATCTTGCACATCACTCTCCAACAGGGGCTGTAAGGGAGCCCAGACAAATCTGTTGAGTCGTAGCCAATTCGAAGGCATATGACAAGATGAGGACCGATGGAATGTGCATGAGTGCCCTGCTGTAAGGGCATCCAGGTGTCTTACATGCACGAAGGGGCCCACATGTTCCAGGATTCATGTTTGGGTGGTAAATAAGGAGGAAAAAAGAAATAAATAGTACTAACATAGTTACTGATGAAACGAGAATTATTACCTCAAAACGAGAACTCTAACAAAAAAACATAAAAAAACCATGAAAAAACAACTCGAAAATGAAAAGTTGTATTCTAGAATAACTTCTTTATTATTATTATTATTCGCGGTAAATTTTCAACATTTTTTAAAAATGCAAGTAAAAGCCAATTTTTTTGGGTGCAAAAAACACCTTCAAAATGAAAAATTGTATTGTGAAATAACCTGGTTTTTTTTCGGAATAAATTTTCGACATTTTTAAAAATATAAGTAAAAGCCAATTTATTTTTTTTGGCAAAATTTTGATGCAAAAACCACCCAAAAAACGAAAAGTGTTGAAACAAAAATTTAAGTATTAAAAAAAATAAAAATAAATAAATAAATAAAAATATAATAATAATAATAATAATAATTTAAAATAAAATAAAATAATTGCAAAAAAAAACAAAATTCTTTATTAAAAAAAAAAAACATTTTAAAAATTAAAATTTAAAAATTTATTAAAAAAAAATAAAAAAACAAAAAAAAAAAATAAAAAAATTAAATTAAAAAAAAAAAAAACAAAAAAACAAAAAACAATTTAAAAAAATAAAATATACGGATTAAATTTAAAATATAAAAAGAAATTTTTTATTAAATTAAAAACAAAAAATAAAAATTTTAAAATAAAAAATTAAATATATCAAATTTAAAACTTTCAAATAAAAAAATAAAATTAAAAATAAAAACATTATCTAAATTAAAAATAAAAGAAAGGTAAAAATTAATTAACAATTAAAAATCAAAAAATAAAATACAATAAAAGTATTAAATTAAAAAAATATATATATTAAAAAAACAAATAAATTATAAAAAATAATATATATATATATATATATATATATATATATATATATATTATAAATTAAAAAATTAAATATTAGGATAACAAATTAAATTTAAAAAAAAAAATATTAAAATTTAATAAACAAAGGAATAATCAAATAAATTTTGAAATTAGAAAAATAATATATATATATATATATATATATAACTTTTAATAAATAAATGAATAAACAAATAAATTTTGAAATAAGAAATAAATTAAAAAAAATAAAAAAATAACAAAAGCATTGTTAAAAATCAATTAAAAATGGAAAATGGAAAAATATTAAAAAAAAAAAAAACACCCTTAATTTAAAATACGAAAGTTTAAGTAAATAATAAATATTAAATTTAGATAAGGGGAGCATTTCTTAGGAGAAGTATGGCTCCAGCTAAGGTTTTCGATAGGGTTTTGCAGATCTCTGCAGCCGCCGAGGAAGCTGATCTCGGAGTTGCAGATCCGAGGAAGGTTGCTCTCAATGCTAATACAGTGACCTTCGCTCTAGCTTCTGCTGTTTTTTGGATTGAAGGAGACTCAGAACCCCTTGCTGCATCAAAAGCGGTTCTGGTTTACGCCTCAGGGCTGGATATCTGGCTCCTAGCTACAGGAGCTAGCAAAGGCAAACAGAGTGTTGTACACCCAGATCAAGGATCTAAGGAGAGGGACGAATCTGGAATAAAGGTAATTTGCCAGCCAGATCTACAAGGTAAGTCTCTCCAGGGCGATGGCAATGACGAAAACACTTTGGAACATGGCCTTTTTAATGGTGGCAAGGAGACGAATGCTAACGGGGGAAGAAAGCCCTTTGATATCTGTAAGGAATTGCAAGGTCTCATAAGCACAAGTGTTGTTGGAGTAAGATCTGGCTCTCGTCCTAGATCTGTTTTTTCGGAGATCCGCTCTGAAGATAACAGTCAGAAACAAGGGATCGGACCTATCGCTCCGCTATTCTTTTTTGAAAGCCAAGAGGTGCTGCCTGTTGAAGAGATTCAGGTGATACGTTTGGTTAGGGAGGCAACGATAGCATGCATCGGGGATTATCTGGTCAGCGCTCATGCTAGAAGACTGATTCCACTGCTCCTTTTAAGGCCCTGTTTCCCTTTCTCATGCAGTCGTGTGGAGATGCTGGCCGTCAAAGCCAGAGACTTAGATCCGATCTGTGTCCAGCGGGCAATGGAGGCTTAGATCCAGGTTGGAATTGGAGATCTTCTCACAAGAAAGAAGAAACTCAAGGGTCTCTTGCTGAAGACAGTCCCGCTGCTAAATGCCGTAGATTTAGCTCGAGTCTGGTTTCTCTGGATTCAGTATGAGGCAAGGAAGAGGCTAATTTTATACTCACTATGGGAACAGCGCCCTTTCTTGCAACTTGAGGCAACGCAACGTCATGGGCCCCCAGTACATTCAGAACACAGGCAACAGGTAATGCCAAATTGCTTTCATATTTTTATTAAACCCCCTATGGGGATTTCTTGTTTAGTTTGGGTACATGCAGATAATACAATTTTGCAGCTGAAACAGCAAGTATGGAGCTTGACGGGATAACCTGTCCAGATCCAACACTTGGTCAGTGGTAGACGCTCCCTTCAGGACAGCAGAACCCTGAAGAACTATGATATTAGCCCAGAAACAACTATTGTCCTAAATCTTGGGCTGAGAGGGGGTGCTGCGCCCCAGGGAAAATGAAGTACCACAGGAGGAGATAAAGGGCAAAAGGCCACATCCCAGCAACAACCTAATGGAGGTCTCTCCTATAAAAATATCTTATAGGGTAACAGAGCTGCAGGGCCCCCTCCAGATCAAGGTGCATATACACCTAGGCCATATATAGTAGATCAGCTTGGGCAAACCCCAGCCCTTAATATTGACTCTGCAGGAACAGAAGAGTACGTCAAGTTATATGAAACACAGGCTCTAATCTGTCGATTTAACTGTTTTTGGCCAAAGCCAATGGATCTCTTTCACTGGATCTTCACTCGTTGGACCATGGAATGTGATATACATCTATGCTCTAAGGGGTTTTTCATTGTGAAGTTTGCATCCCCGGAAGTCAGAGATACAGTGATCAGAGCAGGGCCATGGTTTTGGGGAACAACAGGTCTTTTTATGACTCCATGGTTTCCAGATTTTGACCCAAACACAATGACTGTCTCCAGAATGCCGGTTTGGGTCCGGTTATATAACCTTCCCCTTCACTTTTGGAGTGAACGAGTCGTGGAGGGAATTGGGAACAACATAGGGAAATACATCAAAACAGATTTGGAGAGAATTGAGGAGAGGATCTACACTTTTGCACGCATCTGCGTGGAAGTTGATCTAAGTAAAGGATTGCCGGAAAATATTAAACTGATCTACAAGCAACAGAACTGGCTGCAAGGACTAGATTACGAAAACATTGCTTTTAGATGCAGAATTTGTAGGATGACAGGACATTTGCAAAGTACATGTCTAGAAGCCAAGAAAGCAAGCAGTAAGAAGAAACAGAAAGGGAAACAGAGAAAAGGGTGGCAATACCCCCCTCCTGATTCTGAGGAAGATGAATCAGAGGCAGAGGAGGAAGTTACTCCCACAGAGAATACTGAGCCTACCTAAGGACAAGAGACCCAAAAGGAAAACGGATCAGCTAACAAGGCTTCACAACTCCTTCCAAATCAGGCATAAAAGACTAGCGAGGACTTGAGTACCGGAGGGATCAAACGGCACCACTCCTCAGATACTTCAGATTCAGACAAGGACACAGGTACCCAGACAGCAGAAAAACACTTAGTCCTTGCAAAGATTGCGCCTTCCCAGGGAGAGTGGCGTAAGGTCGAGAAGAAGAAGGGGAGGAAAACCTGAGGTGTGAGTCTTCTACTCACTCTCTGGAAGCAGTGGCTTTTTATTAGTTATCTCTTGCCCTCCCTCTCTTGACTCTTTTCCTTTTTCTTTTTTTCTTTTTTCTTCTTTTTCTTCAAAATGCATTGGTAGCTCTGCTACCCTGCATTGTGTGCCATGGCACATGAGCCCTATGGGCAGTTGTCTGAGAATGCTTAAGTGCATCTGCTACATGTAACTTTTCATTTTATTAATAAAAAGTTACTGATTTTTTTCTGTGGAAAAAAAAATAATAAAAAAATTAAATTTTATGTAATTAAAAAAAAATTAAAAATAAATGCAAATTTTAAATAAATTTAAAAATTTATTGAATTTTATTAAATTAACTTAAAAAAACCTAGTATAAAATTTAAAAATTAAAAATAATAATAATAATAATAATAATTCAATTTAAAACACAAATATAAAATTTAATAAAAAATATAAACAAAATTAAAAATAAAATATTAAAATTTAATAAAAATATAAATAAAATATATATATATATATATATATATATATATATATATATATATATATATATATATATATATATATTTCTCGGGCATGTATACGTGGCTGCACCTCCGCCCAAAAAGGAGGGAGTGAGGCCGACCGGGTGGGCGAGTGAGGCTGCAGTTATCCCCCCCGCATCCCCAACCTGGCCGATCTCCTTCCGGGCCACCCAGGCTACGCCTCTTCTGATTTCAAAAAAAAAAATTCTTTAATAAATTTCGTATTTTTTTAAATTTAATTTAATATTTTATTTTAAATTTTAAATTTGTTTTTTATTATTAAAATTAATATTTGTTTGTTTTAATTTAGTTTTAATTTTAATTTTTTTTAATTTAATAATTTTTTTAAATTTCATATATATATATATATATATATATATATATATATATGTTAAATTTAATATTTTTAGACTAATTTTTTTTGTCATTTTAAATTTCAAATTTATTTATTAATTTTTAATTTAATTTAATTAATTTTTTTAAATGGTTTAATTTTAAAAAATAATTAAATTTATATATATTTGTTTTTTAATTATTTGAAAATGTTTTTTTTTTTTTTTTTAAATCATAGTTTTTTTATTTTAATTTTCTTTTTATTTTTTTTTTAATTATTTTCAAATTTTCTATTTTTTTTTTTTTAGTTGTATGGTTTCATTTTAATAACTTGGAAAAAAATGTTTTTGATGTTTTTTTTATTTTTTGGGTTTAATTTTTTTTTTCTTTAAATTATGTGTTTTCTTTAAATTTTTCTCCTATTTTCTGATATAATTTTCGAAAATTTTTGTTTTTATTTTTTTATTTTTGTTTTATTTTATTTTATTTTATTTATTTATTTCATGTTTTTCTTATTTTATTTTTATGTTTATTACTAACATGAAAATCACCATTCTAAAAAAAATGGTTGATGTTGCATCAATATGTTACAAAATTAGCATGAAAATCATTAACATTTTAAAACAAATATTCATACTTCATAAATAAAAATATTAAAGTGTCAAAAGTATGCAAAAAAATGGTGATTTTGCATCACCACTTTTCAAAATCGAGTGTTTTTTTTGCTACCGCAAAAAAGTAGGTACCAGTTCAGTTACCTATTTTATCGGTAACGATGTTTACCTGACAAGCGGCACTACTGGCACTATTCGGCTTTCGTTTTGCACACGGCTCTGCATCTGCTAGCTTCGGTTTCTCCATAGTCCGATGCTCATGGTAGAGATTCTTAGTTTCCTTATCAATATCGTGATAAGTATTTTAACGATCAAAAGGAAGAGTGATGCAGGAGCATTAAGGCAAAGCCAACAATGTGACAAGCTGGTTACATGTTGTGGCTTGTGAAGAGGACTAGCAGTCCTAAGAATTTGAAGACTTGATTTTTTAAAGTATTTTTATTTGAGTGGATAATTACAGTTAGTTAGTAATGCTATCAATTTCTGAGTTAAAATATGAATAATTGGCTATCAAAAGCTCCCTGCGAGGAGACTGAGCCACCTAGTTAGTCCATTACATAGTTAGTGAGTTACAGAATTATAGGAATTAGTTTTTCTAAAATTAGTAAATCCCTCCATTCGTGGAGGAGGGTGGATAGATGTTAGTTTATTTTCCCTAATGGTCATTCGAGTTACACAAAGGAAAGGGGTCAGAGAGAACGAGAGGGAAATAGGTGTGGAATAGGGCGAGAGAGGAGGAACAGAGAGCATAAACAAATGTAAAAATCAGCCATCCAAGGGCTTGACTCTATATATTTCATTACTAAATTAATTCCAAGTGTTTTGTATTTGGATCAAACTCTCTGTTTTAAACCGTTTATTTTATTTCTCTGTTGAAATCAAGTCATTAGGGGAATTTTGAGGTCTAAAATGGGCCTCCTAAGGAAATAATAAAATAATATCTAAACCAATAAAATAATATTTATGAATTTGCAATTCACTTTTTGCACCAAAATCCATGTAACCATGGTTAAATTCAATTCAAAAGTTGTACCAAAATAAAATTAATAAAAAAATTGTATTCATGTGACTATAAATAAGAATGATATTTTCAAAAAAAATTCATTATCATTGCACAACTAATGCATATGTCCTTTGTACTTAAATAACTTAAAATGAAATATAAATATAAATTCATAAATTCTTAATTATATAATATATTATTAATTAAAATTTATATTATTTAAATTATATAATAACATGTAATTAATATACTATATGAAAATAATATAATATATTGTTTTATGTATGAATTTTATAGTACATATTGAATTGATTTGATTTATAATATTGAAATGACAATAATAATATTTTATTCAAAAAGTGTGAATTGACATTTATTATGAGTACTTTACTTTATGACTTCAAAAATACTTAGAGCACTACCGTGGTTAACCATGAGTTTTTATCCACCATTGAGAATGTGACAAGTAAGTAGCTTTAACTCAAACAATGCCACCTCAACCATTAGGGATGATGTCATTCCCTAAAATGTGATTGGTTCTCATAAAGTGAATTTTGATTGTACATTTTCCTTAGGAGGCACATTTTAGACCTCAAAATTCCCCTAATGATTGCATTTAATCGCACAGCGAGAAGGTCAATCGGATTTGCAGACACAACAAGGCCATAGATTTTGCACAACACTGTTGAATTGAATATCGTGTTAATCGCAGAACGAAGAAAAATAAGATTTGCAAGCACAATGAGGGTCGTTTGATCCAACACCGATCCACGGTGAGAGATCACATCGCACATCGCAAAAGATAGTGTTTACGGTTCAATTCGCAGGTTAAAGTGTTTGACTTGCGATACGAAGTGAGACGATGGAGATAGACGTGGGCCGTCAGATCCAGCAGAGATTAAACGATGGAGATTGAAATCTCACCGAGAAACGATTTCACACATCGCAATATTTAGAGGTTAAAGTTAAGGTCACCGCACGGTAAGTGATATTGTTTGCGATGCGAAGTGGAGAGGTCCACGTGTCGACAACGTGTGTTATCGCGGATCACAAGGAATAAGATTTAACGTTAAGTTAAATTATAAATTGTGTGAAGTGTGATCTTCGGTATTAGTCGGGAGTGTTGTGGGACCCTTCGGTAAGAATTCTGTGTGTTTGCATTTGTATTGGGTTTTATGTGTAGTCTGTGTAAAGTAAACGATGTGATCGCGTACTTATGTATGTTTGGAATCTGTAAAGTTCAAATCCGCTGCGAGTAAAAGAGTTGTGTAGAACCGTAAAGTATACATTCCGCGCATATTCTGATATTTTTGCACCTAGTCGCCATCAAAGAGTCTGAGGGATCGAGACCTGCCCCACGGGACCAAATGCTACAGGACCAGCGTGCTTAGTGAGATAGGTAGTACCAAATGTTGTTACTAGCTTCTTGTTAAGGATGGAAAACCCAGATTGTAGTTTCAGGCTAGTCTAAAAGCATGCTCCTCAAGGCAGGAACTTCAGAATGCTCAACCAGTTGGATAGAAGTTCAGTCGCATTTTATCTGATTGTAGAGTTTCGCTAATTTCACCAGTTGACCCAATTAAAGTTGACCCAAAACCAATGGCAGAAGATGAATTTAGTAAGTCATGTTATAGAACAAATGTTGTATCAATAAACGTTTATTTAAATTATTTCTCAAATTTGTTCGAAGTTGGTTCAAGAAACATAATGATAATGCATAAAGCATAAAATAAAATAAAACAGACCCAACACCAATGGCAGCAGATGCATTTAATAAGTCATGTTATAGAACAAATGTTGTATCAATAAACATTTATTTAAATTATTTCTCAAATTTCTTCGAAGCTGGTTCGAGAAACATGATGATAACAGATAAAGCATAAAATAAAACAAGGAAGAATTTTAATGCATGAAAAGCTTCTGGAATTATTCTGGTTAGTGTCCAGTTAGATATCAATATATATGACAAAAATAAAATGTCTTATCAAAGTTTTTATTGACACACTTATATAAGGATTTCCTTGCCACAATGAGTGGAGAAAGAAGCAACATCTTGATTCAATGGCTTTCAATCCTGCCAGATTCATGCCCCGTTTCGTGGAGAAAGAAGCCACGTCCTGATTCAATGGCTTTCAATCCTACTATATTCATGCCCTATTTCTATTTTACTCTAGAATAAGGAGGCTCTGATTTATTATATCATTTCATAACCATTTTCATTAATTTTGTTTTCAAATTTTGTCCTAAGAATCAATTAGATTAGTTGTTGTTATCAGTCTAAAAACACCTTCAAGGGTACTTTCTCAATCTTGTTTTAGCATTGTCTGTTATTATGTAATTGTATGTGGAATGCTGTCATGTTTCACCAACCTTAAGTGTTTTTTACAGGAGTTGTCTATCGACGCAACATGTTTTTGACGAGAGTTGTCTACTAATGCAACAGAATAGCCTGGGAGTTGTCTATCAACGCAATAGAATAGCTCAAAACGGTAGTTTTAGCTCGAGAGTTGTCTATCGATGCAACAAAAATAGCTCAGTAGATAGTTTTTTTGCCGAAATCCGGTAATTTTTTTTCAAAAAATTAGGTAGTTGGAGTGTTTGAATTGCATTTTTTGAGAGTTGTCTATCGACGCAACAAAATAGCCCGGATGATAGTTTGTTTGTCGGAATCCGGTAATTTTTTTCTTCAAAAAATTAGGCGGTTAGAGTGTTTGAATTGCATTTTTTTATGGTGGAAATAGATTCAACACCATCAAAACCTTTAGGGCACCCAAAACACTGAAGTTTAACGACTATAACTTAGATTTTCAAAAATCTTTGCTTTGGATTTTTTCATTATTATGCCGAAATTTCTGATTATTACGTGAGTTTATAGGTTTTTTTTTAGACTATGGAATTTTGACATAATGGCATGCTACTATATTATTCTAACCCAAATGTGTGTAAATATCAATTTGATGGTGATTTTAGATTGAGAAATGACATGTCTTACATCGGATTATATCGGGAAGCAAAGGATTACATCGGAATAGAATATAGATGTATATTTAGGTGAATATAGATGTATATTTAGCCACCTTGTGGAAATAAGATATTTAACAAGAAAAAATAGATACTAATTTGTGTAACTAGTCTTATATTGGAGTTGTGGAAAAAGAAAAAAAAGAGGTACTAATTTATATAACTTGCATTTTAATGGGCTAGAGTTACATTCTATTTTTATTTTTGATGGGAAGCTATGAACCCCAAGTCCACATTATTGTAGCAAAGCCAAAGCTATTGTATCATTTGAACCCAAATGTGTGTAAATCTCGAAATTTGGATAGTGATTTTATATTTTCCACAAATTTAGAAATGGTAATTCCACATTATTGTAGCGCATCCCAATGTGTTGGTGCCATTAAACTCAACCAAGCTGTTCAACAACGGATACAAGTGATTAGGTCTCTTTCCCTGTTGCGGTTTGAAAGTGCGATGAGCTAGATAGTTAACAATTGATTAGGTCTCTTTCCCCTGTTGCGGTTTGAAAGTATAGTGAGCTAGACAATACATAACAATTTTGTTGTTGGAGATTAAATAATGGAGGAGGGAAGAGATTTGTAGAATGACACATTCTTTACATAGGCCTTCCATTTTATGCACACTTTAGTTATCTCAATGTTGAGATTCCTACTTAATATAATTAAGTAGATGGGAACACTAAGGTGGGTCCTCCGAAATTTACCAAATTGTTGAGATTCGGCCAATTAATATGAAAATTTGAAAGTTGGACTCTCAACCTAACCATTTAGTTTGATTTGATTCACTTCGAGTTAATATCAATTACTTTCTTACATCGTATCTATGAAGTATATATATTACTTTTTAGCTTTCAAGTCGGTAGCCTAAACAAAAACCTTACCGGTTTTAATGGCTACCTTAATGATATCGATTTGTTGGCCTTCATTAACCACTGCCTTAAAGAAAGGGATGAAATGTAGAATTACGGATAGATTGTCACATTGAACTAAGTTTCGATGAATAGTGAGGTGTAGTACATAGGGTGGTTTACTTTTTACATTGTTGTTTTTTAGTGTGGTATTTTTTGAAGTATAAATATAAAAAAAATGGTGATTAATTGATTTATGGTGATTTATGTAAGTGGGAGGGATAGGCTATCTTTACAATGGATGACAATTACGGGATGCTTATTAGGTTGTTATTGAAGATTTTATTTCTTAAAAAATTAGATTGATGAATTTCGGTTAAATATTTTAACAAATTAGACTTGTGAAGTTTTGTTAAATATATAAATAAATTTCAATCGGATTTTTTATTTTTTTTACATTTAATGTTTTTTTATTTAATTTTTTTCTTCAATTCAAAATTTATAAAAAAAACTTTCAATTACCTACAAATCTATGTTTCCAATTTTATATTATAACCTAATTAATATTTTCAATTACCTACAAATTCACGTTTCTAGTTTTATATCATAATCTAATTTCTTCGAAGAGTTAGGATTAGAGGAGTACAAAGAAGTTTGGAGCAACTATCTGAATGAGTGACCATATATGACTCACAAAAAAGAGAAGATGAACTAATCTGGAGCATTTCCCCTATCGGAATCTAAACCCCCAAAGACCCCCAAAGATAGATATATCTCTCTAATGGATGTGAGAGCTTAGCACATTTGAAATGGTGGTGGAAATGAGTTTGAAAATCAAGTGCCATGCAAAATTAAATCTTCTCATGTGCTTTCTAATGGAGAATAAGGTTCCCACCTAGAATATCCTACATAGAATATTTATGATTGGGCAGGGATGGTGCTCCTTATGCGAGAACAATGATGAAACCACAATGTGTGTTTTCATGACATGCCCATTATATCAACGAGTATGGAAAATATGCAAAAATAATTTGGGCCATATAGGTGCTTGGGAAAGGGAGGACTTGGAAGGGACTCGGCGTGCATGGGTCGAAAAACCTTAGGTGTCCCTGCCTACAAAGCTCTCCCCTTGTGGAAGGTGTGGTTGGCTAGGAACAAAATCGGGTTTTCGGGGACCAACTTTGAGTTCATGAGAACATAATTGTTGAATTTTTGGCTATTTTAGGCCATTTCCCATAGGGAAAAAATTAATTCCCCCGCTCCCCCTCTCCCGAGTTGTTATTGTAGAAATTATTGGCTAATCCAAGTCGCGGGCCTATTTTGATGGAACCTCGAGAAACTTGGGGCGAGAAGAGAAGAGGAGGATTTGTCCTCTTTCTTTCGAAGCTCATGCTTTTCGGGTGAAATTGGGTCTTGGTCTCGGGACTAACAACCAAGCTAAACTCAAGTAACTCAAGGCGGAGAGCGAGAGGAGGTTTTGTTCTCTTTCTTTTAGAAGCTCATTTCTTTCGGGTAAAATGGTCCCAAGACTAACAACCAAGCTAAAATCTTGGGATGCAAAAAGTTGTTGCTTCTCACTTTAGAAAAGGGATGCACTTAAATTCATGTTTATGGGGACTCCATGCTTGTAATCAACTAGCTCAACAAAACACAAGTCTACATATGCATATTTTGGAAGAAACCATGCGGGTCATTGACTCTTTCAATTTTTTTGGTGTTCTCATATTTACGGGGAACACAACAGAGTAACAAACCTCCTCTTGAAAGAGGGTCCGGATATGGATCGAGGATTATGGGGGATAATGGAGCGACAAGAGGGACATGCTTATGAGTTATTCCACTAACCTTATAGGGACATTCTATTTGGGATATATATAGCATAAAAATTCGGAGATTCAAATTATAAGGTTTTTTTTCCATTTTTTTTCGAGCAAAACAATCCATTTTTTTTCCTTGCAAGGTGGATCCTAATTTTTTTATTCCACCCCTTTTGTCATTAACGAGAACTTAGACTTGGTTAATTTTTTCTTATCATATAGATGGATATCTAGCTAAAAGAGTTTTTTTATGAACCATACAACAATTTTTTCATAGAGGTATGTATATACAAAATGTTATGAAGAAATCTTTCGGTAATAATCACATTATAAGGAACAAAGTCGACGCGTTTTGAACCAACCAGTGTGGTTCATCATCGAGGACTAGGTAAGAGATCAGATCGGTCGTTGAGTTTAAATAGATGTAGGAAAGGCAAAGAAAACCGTTAGAATAACGACTAATTTGACTTTGAAATCCATAACGGTTAGTTCTATTAATTTAATTATTTAATTAAAAAACCGTAAAATCTGAGCTAGTTTGAATATTGAAATTAATAGTTTAATTATATATAAAAATTATTTAGGTCAATTTAATAGTTTAATTATATATACAAATTATTATATTTCTATTAATATCGGTAATTGATTATTCAAAATACAAATATTATTTTATTATAATTATATATTATTTTATTGTAATTTTATCTTTATTATATATATATATATATAGTTCTATTAATTTAATTATTTAATTAAAAATACGTAACGAGCTAGTTTGAATTTTGAAATTAAAAGTTTAATTATATATAAAAATTATTTTATTTTTTATTAATATCGTTAATTGATTATTCAAAAATACAAATATTATTTTATTATAATTATATATTATTTTATTGTAATTCTATCTTAAAAATATAAATAAATAAATAAATAATAATAATAATAAATTAATTAATTAATTAAAAAAATTATAAAATAAAATAAAATAAAATAAAAAAATAAAAAAATAATAATAATTAATTAATTAATTAATTAAAAAAATATAAAAAAATAAAAATAAAAAAGGAAAATTAAGAATATAAGGCAGGAGATCCAACACCTTGCTTATATTCCAACCGTCATCTCTATTGAGATTTACGGAGCCTTTTTTTCAATTTCAAGGGCCTCTCTTAACTTACGATGATGAAAGTGATCGACCCTAGCTAAGACCTTAGCCTCTTCGATGCGAGATATGATGGTTAGTTTTTTCCACATGTTCGGCTAGGGCAGAGGTGCGGGACCTTCCATGTCTAATGTTAGTTGCATGTTCATATATCCTTTGGCTAATGGACCTACCCGTTTCACCAATGTAAGGCGTCCCACGAGAACAAGGAATAAGGTAGACACCTTTTCCATCCCTAGGGTTCACTAGATCTTTAGCAGAGTTAAGAGAGGCTGCGAATCATGTTAAGGGGTTTGAAGGAAGAGGAAACCTTATGCTTCCTAAGAATTCTAGCAATCCTATCAGGTGGTACCCTGAATGAAAGGAAGCCTTACATTGCGGGACCATTGATTAGGATCATTTTTATTTCACAACCAAGGGACCTTATTCCTTGTTCTTGTGGGGACGCCTTACATTGGTGAAATGGGTAGGTCCATTAGCGAAAGGATATGTGAACATGCAGCGACATTAGACATGGAAGGTCCCGCACCTCTACCCTAGGGCCCGAACATGTGGAAAAAACTAACCATCATATTCGCATCGAAGAGGCTAAGGTCTTAGCCGGGGTTGATCACTTTCATCATCGTAAGTTAAGAGAGGCCCTTGAAATTGAAAAAAAGCCCTCGTAAATCTCAATAGAGATGACGGTTGGAATATAGCGAGGTGTTGGATCCCGCCTTATATTCTTAATTTTCCTTTTTATTTATTTATTTATTTTTTTTATTATTATTTTTTTTAATTTATAATTTTTTTTAAAAAATTTATTTATTTATATTTTTTAAGATAGAATTACAATAAAATATAATATATAATTATAATAAAATAATATTTGTATTTTGAATAATCAATTAACGATATTAATAAAAATAAAATAATTTTTATATATAATTAAACTATTAAATTGACCTAAATTATTTTTTATATATAATTAAACTTTTTAATTTCAAAAATTAAACTAGCCATTACGATTTTTAATTAAATAATTAGATTAATAGAACTATATATATATATATATATATATATATATATATATATATATATATATATATATATATATATATATATATATATATATATATATATTAATTTTTTTAGATAAAATTACAATAAAATAATATTTGTATTTTGAATAATCAATTACCGATATTAATAGAAATATAATAATTTGTATATATAATTAAACTATTAAATTGACCTAAATAATTTTTATATATAATTAAACTATTAATTTCAATATTCAAACTAGCCGTTACAATTTTTTTAATTAAATAATTAAATTAATTGAACTAACCGTTATGGATTTCAAAGGAAAATTAGCTGTTATTCTAATAGTTTTCTTTGCCTTTCCTACATCTATTTAAACTCAACGGTCGATCCGATCTCTCACCTAGTCACGATGATGAACCACACTTTGGTTGGTTCGAAACGCGTCGACTTTGTTCATTATAATGTGATTATTACCGAAAGATTTCTTCATAATTTATTGATGGATCACATAAGCCAAAAATTCTATTAATATATACAAAATGTATTTTTCTATCTTTTCTTAAATAAATGAAATTAAGATTTTTTTTTCTTTTTGAAAAAAATAAACATAGTCTAATTAATATCCCTATTACATATATAACATTGTAAATGTAGAAAAATATAATATTTTTAAAGGAGAAAAGAAACACACACACACACACACACATATATATATTGTAAAAAGGAGAAAGGAACGGGACAAAAAAATTAGATGAGTATAGATCATAATTTTTTTATTAGGAAAACAATGGACTAAAATGAATAAAAGGTGTTATAACTTTGATATTAGCGGAGAGGCAAACGAGGGAAAATTAATACGGGTTGCCCATAACTTTGATATCATGTGAATGGAAAACAAAGACATGAACATATATATTTTTTTCATTCTTCGCATCTTCCTTAGCGAACATGGTTGGAAACGAGGAGAATTCTATATTTATCATTGGCTTTAAATTCCACATGTATGTGGCACAAAATTCATTAGACTCGATATGGATGGTTTCTTATAGAGTTAATTGACATGTAACACGTCATACCCTGGTTTTTAGCTTTGATTACACATTTGAAAAAGGCTCATGAGCAATTTTTTACAAGTTAGATGCAATGATATTTAGAGCCAATCAAAGATTATATTGATAACAAATTAAAAAGAGGATACAAAGATTGAAATAACGTGTTTTGTTGTGAACATATCTAATATATATTTTAATACGAGTGGGAAAATTGATCATAATTCGAGTCATTGTGGATAATTATCACTCGCTACTCTATGAATGCATATTGACTCATCAACTGCTATTCAAAGAAAATCATGCCACTTGGAATAATCGGCTTATGGTCCATAAGGGAAAGCTTTCACTCGTGTCAAATGCCTCTAGGTTTTGGATTGTTAAATAGATAAATATTGTTATATGATATTTAAAATAATTTTTAAAAATAAATATTAGCGAAGCAATGATTCTATTAGCGAACTAGAGACCATCTGCAAGAAGTTTATGTTGGTAACTCCAAGGGGTTGAGTTCCCTTGCCATGCACTTACTCCTATTATTCTCTTGGAAAGGATTATTTTTATTCTTTTTACTACCATTAACATTGTTGTTGTTTTCTTCATTGCACTCTAATGGTAGTGATTAAGTCTCGTATTATTTTCATTTCATGGATTCTAGTCTATTTGGATGCTATCATCATTAGATTGATGTTAGGGTATTCGACACATAGGAAATAGTTAAGTATAACTTGGTCTAGCGTACAATTAGGTAAAATATGTTTCTTTACTATGTACATTTGTAACTTATAAGTTGACAATCACGATGTGTAGTTATTCAACTCTTTCTCGGTATTACCGAGCACTTGATTCGTGGCTTAACACTCGATTGGTCCATGATCACTATTTAAAGAGCATGGAGGGTCATTTGTCCGATGCTTCGTTTATGAGATAATCTTATGTAAAATTTCTTTGCATTGGCTTAAAGTCGTGGAGCTGCTTTCCCTCTTTTAGGGTTTTAACCACGTCAAATACTGGGTGTCTTGATCTGTGATATGTTTGTGAGCGGTGACCTTTGGTGTTTTATCTAAGGAACTTACCATGTAAATTCCTACATGATATCGTGAGCTATTTTGAGGACCGCATCCGTTGTTGATCAAAATCCAAAGTCGGTTGATTTTGCATGCGATTGCCGATTTTTAGATCTATTATTTCGACCACTTTTGAGTGCAGGAGAACCGTTATGTTGTGTCCATAGCTTCATTACGGTGAGGAACCCCTTTTCGTTTTGTGCGAAAAATGTTTTCGGTTGCCCAATTTATGTCATTTTAAATTCGAGAGGTATAAAACATTTTTTTCCAGTTTTATTTATTAATCCCTCTGCTATTTCGTTTTTTTTAATGCGGATCTATACCCTCTTCTCAACGCATGCTCTTTGCTACGAGTTGTGTGCGATTTGGAAAATCATAAACGGGAAGATGAGATTTTTTATCGCTATATATGCTCTTTCCGTGACTTTGTGCGATCTCGGGAAATCGAAATAACGAAAAAATATATGGTTGCCGGACGGACTTACTTTTGAAATCTAAGCTGTTTTGTTGTAAGACTTGTATTTTGTGTTTTCATTGTGTGCACGTTTGATTTTTTTCTTTGTAGGAAAAAACACGAAGCTCAGAAGAGCAAAGAAGAAAAAAAAGAAGAAAAAGAAAAAACCTCCCCTTCCTCCTTTCAAATAATTACAAAATACTTTTGCTAGCTCACTTGGTGTAAAGTTACTTTATGAGAATAGAGGTATTGGGTTTTAGTCTCTTTGTTAACCTTCCTTTTTTTAAAAAGCTTTTTGTTAAGTTATTTTTTTCTTAAAAAACCTTTTAGCAAGTTGTCGTTAAAAAAAAAGGTTTTATTTAAAAATCACATTGTAAAAGCGACTCTCACTTATTTATAAAAGTGAGTCACATAAAGTAAAAGTGAGCTTATTATATTAAGTTTGGAAAGGGGAGGGGGAGAGGGAGGAGGATTTATTTTTAAAAAGTACAACTTCATCATCAACTTTCAACCTATCACGTAATTATTCGACATCTACTACACCTTTTTTTTCAAAAAGGCACAACTTCTTCATCCCGAAGTTGTTTTCAGAGCCATTTTTTTTAACCAACATAATTTTTCGAGATCTTTCCATTGGAGCGGTTAGTTTTAGCCTTTTCAGCTTCAACTTTTAAAAATGGAAAGTGCCTTTACGATTATTCTTAACAACACCAATTATTTCCAATGGCTATCCTACATGATAGACTTACTTAGAAGTAAAGGGCTTTATAGAATAACCTCGGGACAAGAATCTACACCTACGGATAAAGATAAAAATGATAAATGAGAAAATAAACAATATCAAGCATGAGGGTTGATAGGAATGTCCATTTCTCAAGATCTTACATTTCATATCCAAGAAATTGACTCCCCTCATGAGGCTATGAAAAAGCTAAACATTTTTTTTGGCATTCAAAATGAAATCATAGCTCACCAGACTTGAAAATTGAGTTGCTTACTTTGGACCCCAATAATTTCTCCTCTATTGAAGGTTTTTTGTCCAAATTCAAGACCACTTAGACTTCTTTTAGAAGGTTGTAAAGTCAAAAAAGGAAGATGGTAGTCTTATTTATTCCATTTTTTGCTAAGCTAGGCCACTGCATACTACTGTATTTGTTTCCACCTTCCATTCCACTTAGAGAAGCCCTCATTTCTCAAGGAACAACTTACAAGTCCCGCTATTTTGATGCATTTTGTGATTCTTTAATAAGAGAACAAGAAAAACACTTACACCTTGGCCTTATGCAATACTCGTAAACTCTTCTAAGAAAGCCTTAGTGGCCCAAAAACAACCATATCCAAAGAATCCTAAGAAGCAACATCCTTAAAAGAATGGTCCTAAACCAAACAAGGGGCCTAAGCAATTTCAACCACAAAGCCGAAAAACAACTCCACAACTGGTAAGGAAATAAAAACAAAGGAAGAAGACGAGATAGAAATTGCAACTTTTGTAATGCGTGATGGCCACGTAGAGTCAAAATGTTTTAAGAAGATGGAAGCCTTGAAAGCAACAATGAAGAAACACAACATCCATTTGGAGAACTCTTCAACTTCATTTTCAAGAATGACAATTTTTTGCATGTGGTTGTCAAGCATCAAGATCTCGGTTATGCATTAAATGTATCTTCTTCTTCTCATTCTCATGAGTGGCTAATTAATTACGGAGCCTCTTACCACATGGCCAAAAATAAAGCCACGTTTTCTTCTTTAAATGATTGTAACACACAAAACATTTATGTTGGTTATGATAGATCTCTTAGTGTTGTAGGGTTTGGAACCATTCATCTAGATAATGGTTAGTTTAATGATGTATTGCATGTTCCTACCTTGTCCTACAATCTTCTATATGTTTATCATATAACTCATTCAAGAGAAGGAAAACAATAAAATTCTCACCTCATGATGGTGTAATTAAGGACCTAAAATATCCTAGACATATTTTAGCTATTGCCATTCTTGATGATTCCACAAGGTTGTACAAGTTTGACAACTTTGGGTCATCTTGTCTTCCCTCCGTTTTTGTTGCTCATAACGATGAAGTGAGAAAACGTTGCCATGAGCGAGTTAGTCACTTAAACTATTTCTCTCTTCATACTCTATGTAAAGAAAATATTGTGATAGGTCTTCCCTATGGTATCTTGCCGAGATGGTGTTTGTTTTGGTTGTGTACTCAAAAAACATCATCGGGATAGTTTTGACAAACGTGCCTCTTGGCATGCTTCAACCCCTTCACAACTAGTGCATAGTGATTTATGTGGTCCTCTTCCAGTTGTTTCTTTCTCAGGCTACAAGTACTTCTTAATTTTCATTGATGATTTTTTCGGATGCACTTGGGTATATTTGTTAAAACTCAAGAGTGAAGTTTTTAACATGTTCTTGGCCTTTAAGGCCTTTGTGAGAAAAAATCTAGACATCAAATTATTAAGTTAAGATCCGACAATGGAGGTGAATATGTTAACAACAAATTTATCAACTTTTTCTCACCGAGCATGGCATTCAAATGCAACATCATGTTCCATACACTCCACAACAAAATGGTGTAGTCGAAAGGAAGAATCACACTCTAAAATGAATGGCTAATTGTATGTACTCTAGCCCCCCTATGAAATTTTTGACAAGCAAATAGGGGGCTAAGTCATTTTTTGAGTCTTCAAGAATGCATTTCCTCCGAAAACACGATCTCATGAAGCCTCTATGTGCCTTTTATCCTTTGATCAAATCCCCTCTGCTTGATTCCCCTTTTAAAGCCTCTCGTTATGTGAAGAAATGCCCAAAGGCCCCATTTTTCCCCCTATTTTACCCTCATTTTGCCTCTTTTTTATCTCCCTAGTCTTCCCCCTTTATTCCCCCTTCTTACCCTTCATTTCCCCCTAAAATCCCCTTTAAATTCCCCCCTTAACCCTTGTTGGCCTTCTTCCCCCTTTATTCCTTTATCGTTCCCCTCCTTCACCCTCAAAATCCATTAAAATGGGCTAAAAACCCATGTTTCGACCTTATTATAGGCCTATCCCCCTTACCGCAAGTCCCTTAACCACTTCCCCACATGTGCCCTGGCGCTGGGACCAAGCACTCAAGTCCCAGACGCTAATCGCAATCGGAAGACCGGCCGGGCGCGTTTCCTGTGTAACATTGAAAACCCCCGATGCGATTGAGTTATCATGTTAAGGCCTCCGCTTCATTCTGCACCGTTGATCTGTATCGATCGAACGACGGAGCGCTAATCGCAGCCCCCCGCTTGATCGCAATCGCAATGCGCTGCGTGCACCCTCCGATTGATCGCGAGCCTTCTGCTCCTTCCTCCGATTGCGATCCCCCGATCGCTTCTCCACCGTTGATCCCCCCGCCTGATCCGACGGTCCTCCGCCAATCGCAAATCCCCTCCGATCGCAATCGCAAGTCACGTTGGTGCCGCCCCGATTGAAATACCTCGATTACATCCCGTCCGTTCGTTTGATGCACGATCCAACGGCTCAGCGCTGATCGCATCATCGCCCATCACCCCTCCCGTTCTCCCTCCGATTACATCCCCGCCGTTGATCTAGACCCGAGATTAACGGTTATCGCTCAATCGCTTCTCCATTCTCAATTGCAATCGGAACTTTCAAAGGGTGCATTGTGATTGCCACCCGCTCCAACCTCCGATTGCGATTGGCCGATTTCATCTCCGCCGTCCGTTTCCTCCCGGATCTGACGGCTCAGGTTTAATCGCCCCCCGCCACGGTCGGCCCCACATTCATGCTCCGCTCCATTGTTTTTCCATGTTTTCCTTTGTAAATCGCTCCGGTGGTAACATTTGAGTCTTTACACTATGTGTTCATCTCGCCACCACTTTCCGTTGTTTCCCCGCTGTTCTGCCACCATTCCGCCACCTCCGCAGCATTTCCTCCACCACCACCGCCCGGTTTCACAGTCTCTTTTCACTATGCAGGGGTCACAGAAAGGTTAATTCAGCGACCAAGCGAGTCAACAGAGGCGGGTTAGAAGGGTTTTGAGCCGGTAATTGAAGATTAATGGTTATAATCCCATGATCAAAGGATCGAGGCCCAGTTTGAAGACTGATGAGCGCACCAGCAAGTCATTACTGTGCCACCTAACAGCGGGACATTTTCCTCCAGAGGTACAACTTCCCACACCGTCCTCCATGCCTTCTCGAGCCCTGAGACAATTAAATACACTGACTGGAGCTCATTTCAGACAGTCAGGCAGCAGTTATGAGGTATGGAGAGCCTTGCAGACTTGTCACCCAGTTCATTCATTTCAGAGTGGCAGCACAGAGTTCCAGATCACCATAAGGACTTAAAGAACATACCAGAGGTCAAATTTCGGCCTGACAGAGATCTCCAAAACAGTCTATAGAGTACACAGCGCTGAAAATTGCCATTAAGTGGCATGGGTGTGAACACTTCCGCCCTGCTGTCTTAATGAGTCTCATTTAATTGTTTATCTACTTCTATTTTCTCTCTTCTCCTATAAAAGATCCCCGAGAACATAATGTAAAGGTTGTTATTGGTTGTTGGTGTTGTTGCCTTGTTGTGGCATTGGCTGTTAGAGGGATTCATTCGACTGTTAGAACAGTCGTGGGAGGGAGTAGTAGGGTAGTTGTATGTAATAGGCTGGGAGGAGAAAGTTAGGACTGTATTAGCCATTGAGCCATATTGTACATGACTGGTTTTGCATCAATTAATCAAAGCGCATTTCACAGGATCCTGGTCTATTACTATTGGTGATGTCTTTCTTAACTCTGTTATTTACATTTTCATACTATTTCATGTTCTTCTGGGCTTGCATCATAATAATGGTATAGGATTCACCCTTGTTAGGTGCCCTATGCTGTCTGCTCTCCTTGCCATCAATTTTTTCTGCTCCATGTGCTATCTAAGAGTTGATTTCAGTTGGTTTAACCAGCGCAGTGGATGTTATTGCCTGCTGGCTGATGTATGAATTAGTTGAAGCTGTTCTTAGATGTTCTTGAGGGGTTTAAGCTGGAAGGTTTGGGAAAACTGGGGATGAGTGTTAGCCCTATCCACTAGGATCCTTGCGCGACCAGCTGGCCCTTTTAAGGTCCCTTCTATTTAACTTATCTCTGTTTTTCCCTTGGAGTTGCTAAAGCAGACCTGGAGTTAAATGACCTCTGGTCCGATCTATAAGTAGCCCCTTTGTCCCTCTTTGAGAGCTACCTTTGAGTATGTCCAAGCAGGTCTGGAGTTAAATGACCTCTGGCCTGATCTATAGACAGAAATTTGGTTGTTTTCCTTCTTTCACTTTCAGTCCTTAATGTTCCATCCCACCATCTAATCTAAAAGATCCTTTAGTATTAGATGACTTTCCCTTTGGAAGCCTTGGCTAGTGGATGCAAGTAATTTCCTTTCATGACTCCATAGCCCAATGGATGGCACTGTCTTGGCCTATCATCTCTGCTGAAACATCCTGCTGCTTCAATCTAAAGGAATTAGTCTTAATTTTTGGGCAGAAGTAATTAACTATGAAAAATACATAGTAAATCTTACTCCTACTAAGGTTTTAATGAATATAACTCCAGAAGAAGCCTGGAGCTCAATCAGACCAGATGTAAGTTAGTTTCATGTTTTCAGAAGTGAAGCTTGGGCCCATATTCCAGATGCGAAACATAAATCCTTAGAACCTAAGAGTGAAAAATGCATTTTTGTTGGATATTATAAAGATGTCAAAGGATACAGACTTCTTCAACCAAAATCCAAAAATGTAATCATCAGAAGAGATGTAAAATCTAATGAAAATATATCATCCTGCGAGCGTAGTTCTGCGGGTGTGCCACCTTTCTCTATCTCTTCCATTTTTTACAACATTCCTTCTAGTTTGGATGATGACAATGAGGATCAAAATTCTCCTCCACCTCATCAAGATCTTCCTTAAGCTCCACAACTTCCAAAATGGGTCCGCTCTACTCGGGATGCAACGGGTTCTCTTGTAGGTGACACTACAGATCAACGTTGTGCATGTTCTTAGTTTGAAAGAGCCTCTTCCTTATTGGCTCAAGTTCTAGAAAATATTGATCTAGACACCTTTGAAGAAGCTTCAGGTCATCGAGATTGGGATGTAACTATGAATGAAGAATATCATTCCTTATTGGCAAATGATACTTGGGATCTTGTTCCTCTTCCAAAGGGAAGAAAACTTGTCAGATGCAAATGGGTTTACAGAACAAATTTTGGACCAGATGGAATAGTGGATAAACATAAAGCTCGTCTTGTTGTTAAAGGATTTTCACAAGTTGAAAGCATTGAATATACTGAAACCTTCTCCCCTGTTTCCAAAATGAATTCTATCCACCTTGTTCTTTCCCTTGCTGCCTCCTTTAAATGGGAAGTCCATCAGATGGATGTTAAATCTGCCTTCTTACATGGGAATTTGCATGAATAAATATACATGGAACAACCCCCTGGCTTTATCCAAAATGACTCTAGCCTTGTTTGTTGCCTTAGGAAGTCTCTTTATGGTCTCAAACAAGCCCCTCCGGCTTGGTATGTGAAAAGGATGGATTTCTCTTGGATAATGGCTTTTCTAGATGTCATTCGAAAAACACCGTCTACACCAAGAAAGTGGGTAAGTCCTTAATCATCCTTGTTATTTATGTTGATGATGTTATCCTTACTGGTAGTGATCTCAACCATATAAACCATGTGAAGTCTAGCCTCAAAAAAAGTTTGAAATGACAGACTTAGGACACTTGCATTATTTCCTTGGTCTTCAACTCTTGCAATCCAAAGAAGGCATTACTCTTTCTCAGTCCTAGTATGCTTGTGATCTTCTACGTCAATTTCACATGGAAGAGTGTAAACCATCCCCTTCTCCCTTTTAGTCTGGAGTCAAGCTCTCAGTCAGTTGTTCTTCCCCTGAAGTTGATGCTACCTTATACCGTCAACTTGATGGTAAACTTCTGTATCTAACCCATACCTGTCCTGACCTTTCTTTTTCCATTGGTATTATTGCTCGGTTTGTGCACCAACCTCATGAAAGTCACTGGAAAGCAGCTAAAAGAATACTTTGACATATTCAAGGTACAATTTAGTTCGGGATTCATTACAGTGCATGAGCATCTCCATTGTTGATTGGTTTCACTGATTTTGATTGGGCTGGTGACCTTGCTGATCGAAAGTCTACTATAGGCTATGTATTCACTCTTGCTTCAGGACCCATTACATGATCTTGTAAGAAATAAAATGCCATCTCTCTTTCTTCGGCATAAGCAAAGTATCGTGGTGCAATTGAAGTCAGTAAGGAAGCCCTATGGCTTCGTCAGATCTTGTACGAATTTGGTCTTCATCAGCAACATCCAACTGCACTTTGGTGTGATAATCAGAGTGCCATTCAGCTATGCAAAGATCTAGTTTAGCATCAATGCACGAAACACGTTGGGATACACACACTTCATCAGAAAACTCATTCATGATCGTGTTCTTGAAGTGCAGTATTGTTCAACCAATGATCAAGTTGCTGATATATTTACAAAGGCTCTCACAGAAGTGAAGTTTACCAAACTTTGATCTATGCTTAGAGTTCAGGAAAGTTATCATTAAGGGGGGATAGGCTCTAATGCCTCCTTCCTTCTCCTATTTTGTCACCTATATAAATCCTTCAATCCTATCCCAAGTTGTTCTTAAGGGGGGATGTTAGGATATTCCCACACATAGGAAATAGTCTCCTATTGTGTCACCTTTGTAAATCCTTCAATCCTATCCCAAGTTGTTCTTAAGGGGGGATGTTAGGATATTCCAACACATTGGAAATAATTAAGTATAACTTGGTCTAGCGTAGAGTTAGGTAAAGTGTGTTTTTTTACTATGTACATTTGTAACTTATAATCTGATGTTCACGATATATAGTGATCCAACGATTCACTCTCTCCTTGGTATTACCGACACTTGATTTGTGGCTTAACACCTGATCGGTCCATGATCTCTCTTTAAAGAGCATGGAGGATCATTTGTCTGGTAACTGTTTATGAGAGAAGCTTATGTAAATTTTCTTTATTTATATTATAAATTGCCTGAAGTGGTTGCGTTGGCTCAGGCCATGGACTATTTCCCTCTTTGAGGGTTTTAACCACGTCATATACTGGTGTACTGATCTGTGGTCTGTTTGTGAGCGGCGACCTTTTGTGTTTGATCTAAGGAACTTACCCTATGAATTCCTACAATTGAGTGTCTTTTCCCGCATATTTTACACCAAGTCTCTAATATTTGCTTGTCTAAATTAATGTGTATAGATAGCTTATCCAACTAGTTATGAGAAATTTGTTGGGTGTGGAACCTGATTATCTTCTCGATTAAGAGGTCTTGTTTCAGTCGCGCTTGTTTCAGTAGGGAGGGGGTACGGAGAGGATTTCCCCCTCCACTAGCGCTACCAGGAGGGTCCAAGGGGGGTGGCAACGATTCTTTGGAGCCCCCCCTTGGTGGGGATTCAAGGGTAGCACCCCCAAAGCAAATTTAGATAGAAATTACCTTGTAAATTATTACAATTTCAAAGTCAATCTAGGCCATTCTTTAAGCAGAAGATTTGACGGTATAAGTTACGTTGATATAGGGTTTTTTCCCCTAGAAGGCAACCCTCGGTTTTATGTGAGGGAATGGTATTGTGACTGTGTATTATTCAATGTGTGAGAAAAATAGAGGATATTGTGTGAGAGCGAAGAGGAAGTTACAACGGATTTGTTGTAGGTTGTATCCCTTCAGTTTGTTAGATAATATGAAAAGGAAGGATTGGTTGTTTCTTCATGGATGTAGCCTGAATATGGTGAACCACATATATCTGTTTCTCTCTTGTTTTATGTGTTTCTCTATTTTTGTTTCGCAATATTTTATGTTTTCCATTGCTTTGTTATTTAATTTCTAACAAATTCAATTATATTTATTGGGCTACTTTGGTGGAATCAACTAGGGGTTAATCCTTTGTCAAATAGATTTTGGTCAACACGATGGTAGAGTGTTTCATTTAGGGATTTTTGGGAAGAATCTTTGTTTACTTACATGCTTGGGTTTCGTTTGCAAGTGCTAGACACTTGTTGTTCCTCTATTTTTTGTTTATTTTCTCTCCTAGTCTCGCTTTTATTCTCTAAGATGATATTTTTTTTCAACACTTCAACATTTTTTTTTATTTTTCCCGAGCTATCCCTTAATGATATGCAAGTTTAGCATTCAACCCAAGTACTTGCCTTGTGTGATTTGACTTGAATTGGGTCAACTTACCTTTATACTTAGTTTTATGAAGGACTTGCTCGGAAACCTTTTCTAAATTTTTATTCATTTTTGGATCTTCAAAGTACGTTGGGTTGACATCTCAAAGGATCTCTTTGCAATCGATACATGATTTTTATTAAAGTGGTTATTCCTTGGTCAACCCCTTCGTTATTACTATGGTTTTCTTTGAAGGTAATTGAACTTGATTTTCTAATTCAACCACATAGAGAAAAATATTGTTTAAAATAAAGACGTGAAAAAAAATACATAACAATAACAACACATAAAATGCATCAATTTTATGCCCGAAAACTAAAAATTGGGGAAGACCAACTAATGGATCTATTAATATCTTATGGCTTAAATGCAACTATGCCTTGATTTAATCGGGCATCATCCTATCATAGCCAATATAATGCTCCATTTAAATCAAGCACATTACAATGGAAAAGTCCCAAGCCTTTTAAGTCCTTCATCATGTCTCATCCATGAGTTATCATACCACAAGACACCAAAACCATGTGCCCGAAACCACCAATATGGACCTAATGAATTTGATTCTTTTATCATCTCAACTTTACCTTAGCATTACCCCCTTTAAACTTGAACAGGAAAATCCACATGCTCTCCTCCCCTCTCACCTACGTCTACTCCAAGACTTTACTAGTAGGGGTATGCATGCCTAACCAAGGGGTACATATATATGCCCATATACAAATTTCAACTTTAAAGTAATTTTTTTTTATGGTTGTTGCTACTTAATACTTATGTCACCATTCTCTCACATTTTCACACCTACTCATATTAGGTTATGTCCTCGGGAGATATCACTTTTGTTGTTGCATGTCACCCTTCTAGACATCTATTTCATCTCAAACAATCTTCAAGTATGCAACCATCACCTCGATTCCTTGGTTATGGTGACATTCTTAATAAAAGATAAGGAAAGAGAAAATAATCATAACAACAACAACACATAAAACAAATGAGTTTTTATCTTGGAAAACTTGAAAACAAGAAAAAAACAACTAATAGAACTATTAATATATAATGGCTTAAACACAACCATGCATTGACTTAAAAGTAACCAAGTCGCCCAACATCTTGGCCCGACCAAGTTTGCACAGGGGGAGATAGACTTTTCAGCAAGGAAAACTTCCTTTACATCTATATGACTTAGACAACTAGGAGAAAATGCACGAATATGATCAGTTTTGGAAGTTTCCTGGTTGACTTTGAGAGTGAGCTCCTCTAATGTCAATCTTATGTAGGTGATTTCAGCGTCCATCTTTGTAGCTTTTGATTGCAAATCTAAAATTACTTCCATTATTGTACTAGTAGTGTTGAAACTGGGCTTTTGATTATGAATTAGTGGCTCGACAGAGTGCTATAAAGAGTTTATTGCCTCTTCTCTTCCTTGCATGATTGTTCCCCTGAACATTTCTTGAGAGAGGTAAAAAGCGCCAATGAAAACTATGTTTCTCGCAGAGATTCCAGTGAACACAAAAAATTCCAACTTTTTGATTACACGTTGCCCTGACCAAGGCTCATATGACCTAGGTATCATCCAATTGAGTGAACACATTGCTTCACCACGAAGAGTTGGTAAACAAAGAGAAGAACTTACAATTCCAACAATAAATTGGGCTAATATCTACCTTATGAGTAAAAAGAATAACAAGGAAAAAAATCATAATTTCATTCAATTTAGATTTTAGAAAACAATGCATTAAAGAAGAATAAGATAATGCCAAATTAGATATTATAAGAAAATCTTTCTTTAAAATGTGTTTCAAATCAACCAACAATGTATACTATTACCACACAGAATAGGCTGAGATTACCCCATGAAAAGTGAACTTAATTATCAACCTATATTTATAAAACTTCTTTGTAAACTTACTTATGTTGAAAGAATCAAACATCTAAATTCCCTTGTTTACTATTAATGGTGAGACATTTTCAACTTTAGAAGTCCAACAATTTTTAGCATTTTTATTTTTAAATGGTTATTCTAAGCCACACTACAATAAGTGTTGGATGTAGGACAATCATCACGTCCTATTTTGCACAATGAAAAAAAAATGTTTACAATATTTTTTTTGGTTGTTTTTTATTTTTATTTTTTAATACTGATCTCTAGAAAAAATACATTTTATTTATTTGCTTCATAAAATACAAAAGTCACCATGAATGTGCATAAGGAAAAACCTCCCATTTTGGATACTCAATGGGAGAAGAGAATTAGACAAAAGAAGTGAACTATTTCATGATTTTGTTAACTTTTAAGGAAGAATTGCCTTTTGCGAATGAGGATAAATTCTCGAACATCCATTTCTTTCAATGAGGGAAACAATAACTAATGATGCATAATTGGGTCGTTGAAGAGTTTTTAGCTATGTTTTTTTTAGTAGAAAAAACGTCTGGTTTATATTAAGTACCATCACATAAGTCAAATAAGATAAATCACATTGATTTTACATTAAAAAATATGATCTTTTCCAGACTTCAAAGAGTCAAAAAAGCATATGATTCCAGCATTGAACCATTTTCATAAACTATTTACGAAAACTTATCATGAGAAAAACTTGAGAAAAACATTTTGCATTCTTCATTTTTAACTCTCTTTCTTTGAATTGTCCCCACTTTAGCGCTATTGTTTGTGAGATGAAAGAGTCCTTCGCCCTGTAAATTTTACCTTAGTAATACCATAATGATTTATGAATTTTGAATACTTCAATTACTTGTTCACCTCAAAAATTTATTCACCCCTCTTCCTTCTAAGACCACACACTTCAGAATAATTTTACTGCACCTTTCACCCCACATCCTGATGCATATGTGAGTTCATATTGCATTTCTCCGAAATTCCCAGTCACCCCCTTCATTGAGAGTCAGTCCGCCTTTGTGTTCTTCTCCCTAAAGATGTGATTAAAAGTTATGGAGGAGAAATATCTGCACAGATCTTTGATTCTATCGAGCCATGCAGCAAGATGACCAAGATTCAGAAGTGTCCCTATGTTCATGTGATCAATGAGAACCTGGGAATCCCCAAAAACCCACAGCTTATCCAAATATAATTGATTTGAAAACCATAACAAACCCCACAACGCCAACATCTCAGCCCTCATGTTTGTCCCCAGACCTCCATACTAGTGTATTTATAATGACATTTTGGAGATATCATCAACCACGCTCCATAACCACATCTCATGTTTTGTGCCGCCCCATCAAAAAAACCAGCATGGTAATGGACTTCAAAAGGCCTAAGTCTTTTCGATAGGTCTCTAGGAGGTTTCTGTTGGATTCTCAGTTTTCCCCATAGCTGAATAATCTGAATGATGACCTTGTCAGGTGTGCTTTCGTGCTCATCAAATAACCACCTATTCCTACAACATCAAAAACACTAATGGAGAATGATAAGAATGTTCCGAAGATTTTTACCTTTCTGAAACCACCATTTGATGCAATCCTCAGCATTTTCATAAACCAGGATCTGTAAATTGAAATGCTTGCTCAGAGCTATGTGAATCTCTCGAGCAAAAGGACAGGAATAAAAAGGTGGATGTTGTCTTCGGTCTCCCTCATGCATAGTCTACATATCCTGGGCCTTATCTTCCCTTTTTTCTGAAGATTGGACCAAGTAAGATTCTTGTCCTTCCAAACAAGCCAGAAAAATATAATCATTTTGAACTGTGCATTAACCTTCCTAATCTCCCAAAACCAACATTTCTATTCCTGTCCATATTTAGCATTCATCAACTCGATGTAGGTTTCGCTGATTCTAATTTGTCCTTTGGTTATTGTTACTCCCCATATGACCTGGTCTCCCGAGCTTTTTCTTCTAAGTCCCAAACTTCTTATAATTTCCGAATATATTAACCACTCCGCTTTCATGTTTTCATGAAGATCCAAGTCCTCTGCCTCCTGCCATCTTGGGGATTTTTCCAACCATTCTTGTATTGCTTGTCCCATGTAGAAAATCCCTTTTTCGTTTAGGAAGTTCACCAATTCTGCGCTGAGGAGATGAGACTGTAGGTAACCCCAAAGGCCAGAGTGTCCACTTAGGATTTTTCGCCCATTTCCAAAACTCCACTGTAGATTTTCAGAGAACTGCAGCCAAATTTTCATAAAACCTCTCCATATAATTGACCCCTTTGTCACTTTATCATAACCCTTTATATATAGACTCTCCACGCTCTGGTGCCTTAGATACTTGTACTTCATAATGTCGTTCCATATGCCCGGGTTCGTAGGCTCCTCTAGAATGATTTCATTAGCATAGCCTTACCAAAGACCGCCAATTCCAACAAATCCCACCCCCCTCGGTCCTTTGGTTTAGAGATAAATTCCTAATGAGCCAGATGATACTTCCCTTTCTCCCGACCCCCATTCCAGATGAAATTTGCTATAATATTCCTTATCTTGTCTATGATTTTCTTTGGGATTATGAAAAGGTGTGCCCAATACACTATGAATTTTTGAAGGACCGCTTGCGCCAACACTAATCTCCCCCCCTTTGACAACCACTTCACAGACCATCCTTTGATTATGCTTTGATACTTATCCAATAGCAATATCAAATCATCCACTTGATATCATGAGGGTTTCATACATAAATCGAGGTACGTAAAACCTCCTTCAAGGGGAGACATTATAAAATTAAACAATATCCCAATCAAATCATATATCTCTCGGTCCCCCTTTGAATGATAAATGCAGGACTTGCCTTCATTAGCCTCCATCCCTGAGGCTTTACAAAATTTTTGAAAAATGACATGGAGGGAAACCCAACAACTTTTAATTAGCATCCTAAAAATTAGAACATCATCGACGAAAAACTATGGGTTATCTCCCTATGTGTAGTTACTTTAATGCCCCAGATATCACCTAGGTCAGCAACCCTTTAAATTTTTAAGCTAAATTCATCCATCACTAATATAAATAAAAGGGGCGAGAGGGTACACCCTTGTCTAAGGCCCCTCCCTGGTTTGAAAAATATAGATGTCGAACCCTTGATTATAACTGCCATAGATGTGTTGTAGACACATCCCATTATCCAATCCACTGTTACGCTGTCCATACCGATCTTATAAAGGATTAATCTCAAAAAGCCCCACTCCACCCTCTCATATGCTTTGCTAAGATCCACCTTCATTACCACTACTTCCAGTTTCCGGGTCTGGATGGTATGAAGGATTTCCTGAGTTGTAGCTACAACATTATGAATACTTCTATTCTAAATAAAAACAGACTGTTCCAGAGTTATTAATCTCGATAAGATCTCCTTCTATCTCTTAGCTATAATCTTGGAGATAATTTTATACAAAGTGTTACACAAGGATATAGGCCTATACCCCTCAAAGAACAAGGTACCTTTTTTCTTGGGAATAAGAGCCAAGAAAGTAGTATTTACTGCTCCATGAACCAGACCCTTCATTCTTGCTTCTTTGACCATATCATTTATGTCCTGAATGAAAACATCATAAAAGTGTAAGAAGAAATTCAAATTCCAACCATCAGGCCTCGAACTCTTATCAACAGGAAAATATTTTAAAACACTCCCACCTCATTTGTACTAACATTCCTCTTTAATCTTACATTATTAGCTTCCCCAAACATCTTGGGATAATCCTCCAAAGCCCATAACTGATCCACAATACCTGGTTCCTCATGATCCCTGTACAATCCCTCGACAAACTTACCGCCTCTGACTAAATTTTCTTGGTGGTGAAATATGGAGTCCCATTTACATTAACTTGCCATATCACATTTGTATTCTTCCTCCTTGTGGCATATGAATGAAAGTATTTATAGTTTTTATCTCCCTCTTTAAGCCACGTTGCTCGACTTTTTAATCTCTAGGACTGTTCTTGAATAAGAAAAATCTTCCTTTTTTCAGATTCCAAGTGTCTAAGCTTTGACCAATTGTCCGAAGACTGGTTGCCCTCCTCCATTTATTTTAGAATCTATGCTGTCTCTTCTACAATTTTTTTCAATTCCACTATCATGTGACCCTTCTTCTTCTTCTCCCACTCCCGAAATTTCCCTTTTAAGCCCCGAAGGGTATGTGATAAATATTCCATAGCTAACGATCTTGCATTTCTCCTATGATTACTTATGTACTCACGAACCAAATTATTGAAGTCCTTATCTTCAAGCCACACCCTATTGAATTTGAAAGCGTAGCCGCTCGAATTCTTTTCAAATTTCCACTCCAATACTATTGGCCTGTGATCAGAGATGATAATTTCCTCAACACTATATTTGATATTCCTCATCTGTGACAAAAGGTTAACCTGTACCAGGAATCTTTCGATCCTTTTCCCTATGAATTCAGGCCCTTTTCTCCCATTGTACCAAGTAGGGCATTCTTTCTCCAAATTGATGTCTCCGAGATTTGAATCTCGAATCAAGTCTCTTAGAAAACCAGACAGAGTGTCACTTCTTCCACGATCGCCCCACGTCTCTCCCTCATGTAAGGTGCAATTAAAATCACCAGCTATAATGGAACTGTCCAGAAGAAGTGGAATCAAGTCTCTTAGAAAACCAGACAGAGTGTCACTTCTTCCACGATCGCCCCACGTCTCTCCCTCATGTAAGGTGCAATTAAAATCACCAGCTATAATGGAACTGTCCAGAAGAAGTAATTCACATCTCTCCATCCTCCTCCAAAAATTGGCTCTTTCTTGATATGGAGCATACAAATTAATCAGGTGAACTTTGTGTCGATAACCTCTAAAAAAACTTGTCAAAATGATCACGCCAAAAAAACTAAATGCTTTTAAATTTGCCCAGCGTGGAACCTAGATCACAGCCATACCTCCCAATTTGCCCTCAACGTCTTTCGCCACCATGTGCCATGCCGGGAACATGGCTCAAAATAAAGATAGAGATTGGTCATCCGATTGCATTGTCTCGTGAATGAAGATCATACAGGGATTTAAAGACTTGAAAATTTCCCGAAGAGAAACGAACTTATCCCGCCTCCCTCAACCCCCGTAAATTCAATGAACAAATCATCATAAATGAATAACTTTGGAGGGTACCATTGCTCTAAGGACCCTGTCTAAAGCTTGGGACACCAGGACATCTCTGAAGTTACCAAACTGAAAATCCGACTCTTGGACCGACACAAAAATGGATTTTTTCTTCAACCTGGGTTTTCCCTTCCCTTTCCGAATGGTTACTTTAGAGATCGACGATGGACTAATGATGATAGGGGGAGGCTATGGTTGACCGGTGTTAACCTTTAGGGGGACAATTGGAACGCCCGGTAAATGGAGCATTAGTTCCAGATCACTCCAAATGGAATTCCGAGGGGATAACGACTCATCATCACCCAGGGAGGACGTAAAGGGAGGAGCAGTCGACGGGGTATCAAGAAGTGGATAAAATGACAGAGGTTCGTCAGGGGGCCCTTGTCGGAAAACCGTGGCCGATGGCGAGTCAGGAAGGGGAAGAGGAATGCTCCCAACATCCGTAGGCTTCTCAGGTAAGCTTTCCGGAAGACCCAATATATTCCCCCCACCCAACATAGACTCAGGTCCACCACTCTTACACTGCCCCCCCAGAGAAACAGACTCGACAAACTCGACCGCTAAATTTACATGATTAAGAGAGGGTAAGGGAGAGTTTGGAACTGACATACCCAAAGAGAGAAGAGGATTTTTCATAAATTCCAATTGGCGACGTGGTGCAACACGTCCAACATCTTTGTTCGGCTTCCGACCATTTTCCGTAATTTTCTCGTCGAAATCTTGCCTCCATCTTTGGCATCGACGCATCAAATGTCTCGTCGCATGGCATAGATGAAATATGAAAGGAGTCTTCTAATAGTCAATTTGCTGACGGTGAACCACCGCTTCCCATTCCAAGTCGATATGTGCAGGTAAACCCAAGAGAAAGAAACCTTGATCAAGACCCATGCGACGCGCTTGTCACACACCCTAATGCACTTGGGATCCAAAAGCGGCATGTTCCAATGTTGTTTCCAATGGCTGTTAGGACACAGATCATCCAAAATTCTAGAGGTAACCCTGGCAATTTGACCCAAATGAGATGGTTCTTTGGGGAATTATTGGAGGGATGAAAGCCGACATTCCATCGATGAAGCGCCAGAAAACACCTTCTCGATCACCCAAGACCTCCTTAACATCGTGCCCACATCCTCATACTTTATGAAGTGGAAACAAAAGCACTCGTTCTGTAATTTACTGACTTTCGATGAATAACCAAGAAGCTTCAACCATGCTTCCATCAACCAGGATAACATATACACTTTACTGTGTTTCTCGAATTGCCACCTTCCCACTAATGCCCGAGTCAGTAAACACTTATCCCGCTCCCACATCACATTGCTGTCAAAAATCAGTAATCTGCAGCAATCAGCAAGTTTGAAAGGTTTCACAGGTCTGCGAGAAGACTTTCGGCTATCCCCAGCGGGTCTCTGGAGTAGATCAGAGGATGGAGAATAGTTTGTCTCGCGAGGAGAAATCAGAAAATCAAAAGACGGAGAGACAGAGTTGATAGTAAGAGGACGCTGTGTTGTTTGATTACAATGTGTACTGTGAGGTTCACCACCCGCGACCACCTTGAAAACATGCAAAAACGCCTCATCATAATCCTCTGCCTCTAATTCCACAATTAAGGAGTCTAAATCCGTCATTACAATATCCAAAGTGCATAAATGCCCGAATCGATAGGTTTGGTGGGAGATAGACTAACCGTCCTTAAAATAATTAAATATAAAACCCAATCCCAAAAATAGAGTCACCCTATATAGGAAGAAGGTGTAAGCAATTAAGTCTTACTCAATATGTTATGTCTGCCAACCCACGTCGTACCTCTCCCGGACGTCTATAGACGCAAGAAACGCTCCTCCTTAAATAAAGAAATTGAAAGAGGAATTAATAAGGATAGGAGTGTACAGAAGGAAAAAAGAACAGCTCAATCCGCTGCCACTATCAGGTAGCCTTAACTCCCTCCCTGAAAAGAGTTTGAAAAAACCAGTCACCGCTTTCCGATCCCAGCCATTTGGAAAAACTAGTGAAAACAAATGGAAATAAGCCCAGATGAATATGTCTCTCACCTAGAGAAAGGGAAAATCAGAATGTCAACCACCAGGTCATTAAACTGATGAAATCCTCAACACCGAGGAGAGAGGCACAAAAACTGAGAGGAAAAAGAAAGAGAAAAATAGATCCAAGCAGAGATACTCCAAGGACCCATATGACTTCGAACCCCAGGAAAAATGAGACTATAACAGGAAGATCCTGCCACCAAAGGAGTCATTGGGCACAACAGCAACAAAAACAATTCCCTATATTCCACCAATGATCACACAGTTGGATCTTCATACTTTTGCATGGCCTGCTTAAAAGAAAAAAATAACACCATTTAAAACATTGCTCTGACTGTTGATGAGAATTTTTCGAGCTCCCCTGGACATCATGAAGGTTAAGTAACCACAAAAACAGTCCCCATAGTCAGTTTACCATCCTGTCGACTTGATCCCAATCATCATCCAGTTCACTATTCTCCTTCTTCCCTTCTTGTCAAAAACCTCTCACCGACACCGATTTGCACCTACACAGACTCCGCTTTACCCCACTAGTTATAGAGAAGAGTTCATTGCCTTTATATAATGATGAAAATTATATAATATCATTGAGATAAGTATGTTCTTCAATTTGTAAAATAGGCACATCATTATTTTGGAAAATAAACTCTAGTTTTCCCAAATTAAGAATAAGCCTCAATTAAAATTGATCACATATTTGTAAGGATTAAACACTTAGATTAATTTTAAAAAATCAAATTTATACTATAATTTCATGGGTTCCAATAAAAATATTCTTGTAATAATTAGTATTAAATAATTTTAATTATATATATACACAACTAATCATAAAAAAATACAATCAAATTCTTTGTATTAATGTTAATTTAATTATATTTATTAACCATGTACACGTTTATTGACACTTGAAAAAAATTCTTGCTCCATAACCACTAAAACAAGTTTCTATGTATTAAACAACCATCTTAAAATCATAACGACGAAAATTCCATTCCATGACCATTGAAAAATTTCCTATTAGTTAAACATATATGTTAAAATCATAAGTTTGCAAAATTATTTCAAAATAAAATTCAGGAAAATGATACTGGTAAATGAAAAGATGCGATCTCACTTGGAAAAATTTGCTAGCATAGATTGTTTTTTTCCAATTTTAAGCCAATCTTTTGGTCCAATCGTAAGCAAAACTATATTTTTTTTCGAGGAAAAAAACGCTGTTTCATTAACAGTTCATATAACAGTCATTACAATCATATCACGTAGAGATGATAATCTGATCCAACATCCAGAAGTTATGACTTCATATAATAGTCAAGACTGATGACAGGATGTGATAAAAAAACAATCTGGGGGATAAAACCACCCAATCCAAATTATAAGCCAGTAAAGACTATATATGCCTGTGAACTCGAGACTATTTTTCAGTTGAAAAAAAAAAAAAAACAAAAACAAATGTAATTTTATGCCCTTTAAGAGCATGTTAATTTATGCGACTTTCTAATTCCACTCCATGATATGAATTTATTCCCAATCCGAAAACCAAACCCACTGTTGTACAGCGGCTCTCAAACCCTCATAAAACCCTGTTCCCTTACTCGCACAATCTATTAGGTTTGCTTTCCAACCGTCTCTGACCTTCTGCAGCGATCTCGACTTCTTCCTTCTGCACACATGATGACGGCGATGAACATATGGAAACGAGTATCAATGGCAGTTACTGTCAAATCCCAGATAACATTCCACAGTTTCTGCACCCAAATAGCAAAGCCACCAGAGAGGGGCGTTGTCACAGGAATTCTCGTCAACAGATGCGGCTTATCACAGGAAGATATCGCAAAAGCCTTTAGACACCACAAGGGATTACTGCTTCGTGCAAAATCAAGACATAATATGGAAGAGGCATTGGAGTTGTTAAACGGCTGTGGTTTGACCAACCCTTCCCAGATTCGAAGGGTTGTCCTTTCCAACCCTGAGTTTTTATTTTCGAGTGTCCAAAGAAACATAAAGCCCAAGCTCACTCTCCTTGGTACTTTCATGAAGAAAGAGGATATCTTCAAACTATGTATTCGTAGTGCAGGGGTATTTGGTACCAGCGAGGATAAGCTGAAATCCGCAATTTCACTTTTGCAACGGTTGGGTTTTGAGGTTACAGCATTATCGCAGTTAGTGGCGAGGAGGCCTAGGTTGCTCACGATGAGAGATGAAAAGGTTGTGGAATCATTTAAACAGATCGAGAGTCTGAGGTTTAGGAAGGGATCAAAGGGGTTTGCCCATGCCATGCGGTGATGTTGGGGTTAGGGAAAGAACACATAGATAGATTGCTACGGTGTTTGAGAAGTTTAGGTTTCTCGGAAAAACAAAGTTCAGAGATATCTAGGCGGATTCCGTTCATTCTGGCGATTTCAGAGGAAAATTTGAAACGGCATGTGGATTTTCTCGTCAAATCTGCAGGGTTTAGATTGCGCTGATCTTTTGAAGTATCCAACTGTGCTTGGATTAAGAATGCTGAATCCTTTGAAGTATCCAACTGTGCTTGGATTAAGAAATGTGTTAATAAGAATGCTGAATCCTTGGTTCTGCGAGATATTTACCACTGGGTGAAAGATGGAAAGTTGAGCACTGACGAGGAGTCGTGCACTGGATCAGATGTAGTCCGAAGGCTGGAGGCCGTGGACCACTACATGAAAGCTGGAATGTTGAGCGTGGACAAGGGAGCACGCAATGAATCAGACGTGGAGAAAGTCAACAAGCAGACGTGGATAAAGTCACTCATGAATGCAAGGATCATGTTCGATGATGCCATGGAACTGAACTGCGGATAGCATGACTATTCATCAGCAAGCAAGAGAAAAGTTGTGGGTTATAGATTAGCTGTATCAAAAGGAAGTGAACTAATATCCATCTGCCTCGGGACATTCAGTCAACAATAGTGAAACAGGTGAGCAAACATCCTTTATCTTTGGTTTGGTGATATCAATTTCAGCTTACAGTAGTAATTCATTAAGAAATATTGTGCAGACAAGAGTGTTTGCTCATGCAAGGGAGGATATTTTGTTGTAACTCATAATATTAATGTACATACGATATTCAAGATCATTACAACCAAAATGCTTATGACACCACTTCATGAACCCGGTTCCAATCCCTATTTTATGTCACTTTCATCAGAGGATGATTATGTTTCGACTAAAGGACAGTCTCGCTATATTGTTTTCCCCTCTCTAATGTTTAACCCATTATCATCTCTAATGTTTACCCCCTTATCAGGCAGACTTGACCCAGGGTGAAAAATACAAATTTAATTCAACCAAGGATAAACACTTCTTTGGAGCTACTTTGGAACTAGTAAGCAGATGGTTGGCATTTTTTTGTGTCTTTGGGTACGTAGTGATTTGAGACAACATGTTCGAGATTTGAAGGTCTCATGTCTTGGACGAGGCCTGATGGGTGAGAAAACATAGTTTGTTCACTATTTATTTGTTTCTAATGCTTCTGCTTCGGTTCACTATTTATTTGTTTCTAATGCTTCTGCTCCAATTAATATTTGCATATGTTTGCTGCAATAATTTTACTTTTATTCTAAAAATATGTCTATACACTAATTTACAAAGAAAATCAATTTTCCAAATAGAGGTCTAAGCTCGGATCATTCTTGATTGAAAAATTTCTGCAAAACACACACTTTCCACAATTCCCAAAATGATTTTGACTAAGCCCTGCTTCGTTGTTATTGGGACCAAACAAATTATACACAGTCAATGTGGATCTCCCGAACAAGGGAAAATTTGGGCAACTAAGATGTGGAGAGTTGAATTTGAGCCCTGAACATCACAATCTCAAAATAGCAAATCATTTAAAATTTGAGTTTCTTAAAACCGAAAAGGCACATGTATCTCACTGGATGTTGATTTCAATCTCAACCGATAAGGCACATGTATCTCACTGGATTTTGATTTCAATCCGAAGTTGAGAGAGAATATATTCACCTTTTATATTTTTAATAAAATAATGGAATAATCCAGTGTTTTGGTGGTTATATCATCTTTGTCTTTTGGATATGATTGTAAAACTTAAGAAATTACATTGCTGGTTTTCCCTTTCTTAGGCCACTGTGGAAAGCATCTCTTATCGTAAGTCATGTTTAAGGTGTTCTCATGGGGTGTTCTATCAACCCTTCCAATTATGTTGCACCAGAAGGCATACTTATTGCAAACATCGTTTTTCCCAACTTTTCAAGGAAAAGGGAAGTTACAATCATCTCATTAAAACTGCTTCTCTGAAACGAACGAGAAACTGCATCCCTGGGCTAGCAGGTGCAGTCCCTAAGATATAAATTGATTGGGATCTACTTACTTCATTACCCATTGCTTCTATGAAACGAACGAGCAACTGCAGTCCCTGGGCTAGCATGTGCAGTCCCTAAGATATAAATTGATTGGAATCTACTTACTTCATTACCCATTGCCTCTATGAAACAAACGAGCAACTGCAGTCCTTGGGCTAGCAAGTGCAGTCCCTCAGAGATAAATTTATTGGGATCTACTTACTTTATTACCAATTTTGTTTGTATTTTGAAGAGTTTACACGATATGCTAGTTTCTTGGGAAAATAGATGTGATCCACGTATTGTATTTTCCAACCACTAAACTAAGTGAGGGACATTGTGGTATAAGGTCTTGTAGTTTAATTTATATTTATTTGTAGAAGGAATTAATTCTGTGACAGTGTTTATTATTATGGTTTGTAAATCTAAAGTACATATATTATCACCTATCATAATTGCGTTGTTGTTTGTAACTAAGTGGAAAACTATCAAAATTATCAAATTCTTGTATGTATTCATATTTATTATTGTATTTATGTTTATTATTGTGTATGTGATGCCCAGGAGGTTGATTGCCCACTTTTTAGTATGCTTGTTTTTTTACTAAAAAGATTGCTCTCTTCACAAAAAAAAAAAAAGAGCTCCCAGTATTTTCAATGGGCTTGTTGACCATTTTCTACATTTTTCTACATGATGTTAACATAATACATAATATATTTGCAAAATAATATATAATAAATACCTTATTTTAATATTAGTATTTTTAGCTTCATTAGTGCGTATCGCATTCTCAATGCTCCTGTTAACGTTCCTTTGCATTTCTCGGTACAATCGATAGTATTTAGTTCCATATATATGCGCAGATGATAAACCCTCTGTATTTTCTGATTTAGAAGAAGACTGATATTTAAGGTAGGGGCATCTTTAGTGTACTATCATTTGACTTCTCTTTTCTATATTCCTCGAATTTGACGCGTATATAGGCTTCACATTTTGTAGGAATTTGATGAAAGAAAATGTAGTTGTAGAAGACGTCTTGCTGGCCACAATGAGTGGAGAAAGAAGCCACACCCTGATTCAATGGCTTTCAATCCTGCCAGACTCATGACCTATTTCTATTTTACTGTATAATAAGAAGGCTCTTATTTACTATATCATTTCCTAACTATCTTCATTAATTTTGTTTTCAAATTTTGTCATGAGAATCAATTAGATTAGTTGTTATTGTCAGTATAAAACACCTTCAAGGGTACTTTCTCAATCTTGTTTAAGCATTGTTTGTTATTATGCTATTGTATGTGGAATACTATCACGTTTCACCAACCTTAAGTGTTTTTGACATGGTTACTGTTGACATAGTCATTGTGGCAAGCTACTATATTATTCTAACCCAAATGTGTGTAAATCTCAGCTCGATGGTGATTTTAGATTTTCCCTGACAGTTACACAGATTAGAAATGACATGTCTTACATTGGATTATACCTGGAAGCAAAGAATTACATCAGAATAGAATATAGATGTATATTTAGCCACCTTGTGGAAATTAGACATCTAACAAGAAAAATAGGTACTAATTTGTGTAACTAGTCTTATATTGGAGTTGTGGAAAAAAAATCTTTAACAACAAAAAGAGGTACTAATTTGTGTAGCTTGCATTTTAATGGGTTGGAGTTGCATTCTATTTTTATTTTTATGGGGGAACTATGAACCGCAACTCCACATTATTGTAACAAAGCCCAAGTTATTGTATCATTTCAACCCAAATATGTGTAAATCTCAGCTGGATAGTGATTTTGGATTTTCCACAAATTTATAAATGGTAATTCCACATTATTGTAGCACATCCCACTGTGTTGGGGCCATTAAACTCAACCAACTATTCAACAACGGATACAATTGATTAGGTCTCTTTCCCTGTCGCAGTTTGAAAGTACAGTGAGCTAGGTAGTTAACACTGGACAATACATACAATTTTGTTGTTGGAGATCAAAATAGTGGAGGAGGGAAGAGATTTGTAGAATGACACGTTCTTTACATACCATTTTATGCACACTTTAGTTATTTCAATGTTGAGATTCCTGGTTAGTATAATTAAGCAGGTGGGAACACTAAGGTGGGTCCTCTAAAATGTACCAAATTGGCCGAATTCCGCCAATTAATATGAAAATTTGAAAGTTGGCCTATCAGGCTAATCATTTCGTTTGATTTGATTCGCTTCAGGTTAATATCAATTACTCTATAAAAATGCAACAAGATGATGGAGCTTAGTGAAATGAAGTCGCCTTCACTAAGTGGGCCCGCAGGCTATTTTTGGCGCAAAGTCTATTTTTAGACATATGGATCATAGTCTATGAGTTGCAGGATGCTATTTATGGATGATTGGTCGAGTTGGTAAAAATAGATGGACCTCTATTTTTAGACATTGGGCGGTTTCTATTTTTAGACTGCCGGGCTAAAAATAGAACAGTCAAATATTATTAACCCTTAATAATATTTAGACTATAAACATCATCTTATCCTCTTGGAGCACTTCAGTTTGATGCTTGGATGTGGCACATGCAGCTGACAGAAGGAAATACGCTTTTCCTAAGGGTTAGTTGAGCTATTGCATGGTTGACTTCAGTTAGAACTCATGTGGCAGAGTTTGGTGGAGTTGATGAGACAACTGGTGGAGTTGTGTTCGGTTTAACTTAGTTGAACTAGTTGTATTTAGTCTAACTGATAAATACACTAGTGATGAGTGGTGTGAATTAATTATTAATTAATTCACTAATTATTAACTCATAAACCAACTAAAGAATACATCAGTTAACTGCAATGCATGGACAGTTCAGTGGAGACCAGTGTTAGAGGTGGGTGAAAGGGTGAGTCTACTATCAGTTGTGACTATGGCTGTGCATGAGATTTGCACACACATTGATTGAGATTGCTAATGAGGATTGCGAAGTTCAAGCTAGTGGGATTCGAACTTGGATCTCATCATTATTCATCTTGGATTGCGCAGTAGAGGCAGGCAGACTTGTGGAGGAGATTTGAACCCGTGACTTGTTCATCTTCCGTGCTAGTTTGTGTGTAGCATGTGAGATAGTGCTGAGAGCTGTGAGGAGCTTTGTGCTATGTATTGTTACATGTTCTCTATCATTATAATATACAGATAGTTGGGGGTTTTTAGCTGTAAGATTTCCCCATTACATACCGTGTTATATGTGTGCTTGATTATGTTTTAATGTGTGCATGCGACTGCTTCTATTTCCGTAAATTGATGATCAATTGTAGAAGAGGTTATGTATTATGCATGAAGCTTAAATAGTGTGTAATTAGGATAATATCGGTGAATAATTCAACTATTATTCAAATTTCTACATTACTTTCTTACATCGTATCTATGAAATATATATATATTACTTTCAGCTTTCAAGTCAGTAGCCTAAACAATGGCTACCTTGCCGGTTTTAATGGCTACCTTAATGATATCGCCCTACTTGGCCTTCATTAACTCTGCCTTAAAGAAGGTGTTGAAATGTAGAATTACAGATAGATTGTCACATTGAACTAAGTTTTGATGAATAGTGAGGTGTATTGTATAGGGTGGTTTACGTTTTACATTGTTGTTTTTAGTGTGGTATTTGTGAAGTATAAATATTAAAAAATATGGTGATTAATTGATTTATCGTGAATTACTAAGTGGGAGTAACGCTATCCTTACAGTGGAGGACAATTACAGGATGCTTATTAGGTTGTTATTGAAGATTTTATGATCATTACAGGATGCTTATTAGGTTGTTGATTTTATTTTTGACAAATTAGATTGATGAATTTTGGTTAAATATTTTAACAAATTAGATTTGTGAAGTTTTGTTAATTATATAAATAAATTTCAATCAGATTTATTTATTTATTTAATTTTATTTTTTTTAAATGTTTTTTATTCAATTTTTTTCTTCAATTCAAACTTTATAATTTTTTTTTTTCAATTACTTACAAATCTATGTTTCCAATTTTATATTATAATCTAATTAATATTTTCAATTACCTACAAATCAATGTTTCCAGTTTTATATCATAATTTAATTTCTTCTGAAGAGTTGGGATTAGAGGAGGAGTACAAAGAAGTTTGGAGCAACTATGTGAATGCTATGACTTGTGGCCATATATGACTCACAGAAAGAGAAGATGAACTAATCTGGAGCAATGCCCCTATCGGAATCTAAACCCCAAAGATAGATATATCTCTCTAATGGATGTCAGAGCTTAGCACATTTGAAATGGTGGTGGAAATTAAATGTCCTGCAAAATTAAAACTTATCATGTAGTGTATAATGGAGAATGAGGTTTCCGCTTGGAATATCCTACAAAGAATAATTATGATTGGGCCAAGATGGTGCTCCTTATGCAAGAACAATGGTGAAACAACAATGCATGTTTTCATGACATGCCCATTCTATCAACAGGTATGGAAAATATGCAAAAATACTTTGGGCCAGATAGGTGCTTGGGAAAGGGAGGACTTGGAAGGGACCCAACATGCATGGGTCAAAAATATTAGGTGTCCTGCCTACGAAGCTCTCTCCTTGATCCTATGTTGGGAGGTGTGGTTGGCTAGGAACAAAGTCAATTTTCAGGGCCAACTTCCAGTTCGTGAGCACATAATTGTTGAATTTCTCGCTATTTTAGGCCATTTTCCAAATGAAAAAGGAATTTGCCCACTCCCCCTATCCCAGTGGCTATTGTAGAAATTATTGACTAATCCAAGTCACTGGCCTATTTTGATGGAACCTCAAGTAACTCAGGGCAGAAGAGAAGAGGAGGATTTGTCCTCTTTCTTTCAAAAGCTCATTCCTTTAACGTGAAATTGGGTCTTGGTCGCAGGACTAACAACCAAGCTAAACTCAAGTAACTCAAGGTAGAAGAGCAGAGGATGTTTTATCCTCTTTCTTTTAGAAGCTCATTCCTTTAAGGTAAAATTGGGTCTTGGTCCCAATACTAACAACCAAGCTAAACTCTTGGGATGTAAAAAGTTGTTGCTTCTCACTTTAGAAAAGGGATGCACTTAAATTCATGTTTATGGGGACTCCATGCTTGTAATCAACTAGCTCAACAAAACACAAGTCTACATATGCATATTTTGGAAGAAACCATGCATCTCATTGACTCTTTCAATCTTTTCTGATGTTCTCATATTTACGGGGAACACAACAAAGTAGCAAACCTTAGCAAACCTCCTCTTGAAAGAGGGACTAGATATGGATCAAGGATTGTGGGGGATAATGGAGCAGCAAAGGGGACATGCTTATGAGTTCTTTAATAGACCTTATAGGGACACTCTATTTGGGATAGATATAGTATAAAAATTCAAAGATCCAAATTATAAGGTTTTTTTACATTTTTTTTCGAGCAAAACAATCCACTTTTTTCGTTGCAAGGTTGATCCTAATTTTTTACTCCACCCATTTTTTCATTACCAGAACTTATACTTGGTTAATTTTTCTGATCATATAGATGGACATTTAGCTAAAAGAGTTGTTTTATGAACCTCGTTGACAGAAAATTTGTTCGCCAACAAAGGGGATCTCCCGATAAAAAGTCCCAACTAGACTCTAAATCATTTGGAATAGGGATCTCGTCCGGGGTGTGGGTCCGGCTACCGCTTGATTCTCCTTTCCTTGGGTCTCGTAGGACTTTATGAACCTGCGGACACATGCTTACTCAGATGATACAAGATACATGATTGATGAGTTAAATAAATATATAACACTATGCGTAGCAAGCTGAATAATGAAGCATGGGGCCAAAAGGAAATGTTGTCAACAACATATCATTAGGGTCATGCTTGTGCACCATTCTAACCATAGAAGAAACAATTCTTTATGGCAGAACACCCTTCACTTCCTTGAACGATTTCAAAGATAATATAGATGTGCCAAGAAGCAAAGCAGTAATATCTCATAGAGAAAGAAGTTTAGACTTAAAATCATTAATACACGTCTAGAGAACTATAATGCATCAATGACGTAATGGAAAACACAGTGTCATTAATCAAAAGATATTAGAAACATAAAGCAGAATACTCATAGTGTTCACACATCAGTCTACATCAGATCCAAAAATGGAATCAGCAAGTGCTTGTATTCATATTCAAAAGTGTAGTCCTTCTATACAATTTTCTATCCTCCTTTGAAGTCCTAAAGAAAAGTCCCCTCCCCTTGTAATTTCCCGAAGGAAGTATTTGAAGAACAAAAATTTCCCTTCAGGCTTCCCTGAATTTTCGCCTTCTTGACCATTGGGCTGCCTTGCGACTTAGTAGATTTTGCGACCTACGACCTCGGACTCTGTTGCGATCTATGACCTTACTAAATTTTATGACCTGCGACCTCGAGCAATTTGCGACCTGATGTTAGTCATGACCTGAGGGGTTGCGACCTAGAGTTATTCATCCGATCCTCTTGTGGAGGGCTTGGACCTTGCAGAACTCAATGTTTTTCCCTGGTACTAGTCTTACACGAATGGATGGCTGATAGATGTGCCATCGAGCTTGTAGTGCGGTTACTTCGAGCTTTGAATGGATCCCCCTAGCTGGCTGGGCAAACCTCAGCTCCTCATGTAAACCAACAGCTTCTACCCATGTGTAGTTGTTTTGTCATGTCTCAGCATTATTGGGGTATGTGGTTTGCATATTATACTCTTGTGCCCTTTTAATCAAGACTTATTTCTTCTCTGTGGCGAACAGGAAGGATAGAAACTAATTTTCACCAGGCACGCTTCTATTTATGTGTTGCCTTCCGTGTGGTGGTGCTGCTATAAGCACGTGGTTGTTCCAGATTATATCTTCCTAGTTACCTTTCTACGGTGACTGACTATGGGCTTTGCCTTGTTTCCATCCATCGCTTCAAACCTACAAACACATGAAACAGTTTATAAGGGATCAATATAAGCATGTCTAAATGGGATTGAAAATAAAATATCACAACTAAAAATCATAAGCTACAGGTATCGCTTGTGCTTTAGCCTAGTTTTTCTTTATCACTCGCGATGGAAATCTTTTCGCATCTGCTTCCCTCCTTCATATACTTTGTAATGTATACATTTGTGAGAATTCATTTAAATGTGATATGTTATTTTCCACACAATTGCATATACCCATTTCTAAGCACGACCTTACGATTCATATGCCAGGGTGCTTGTCCATAACATGAGTTTTTACATTGCTGGCGCAATCGTCATTCATTGAAATTTTCGAGCGGATCCCTAGAGGGGCCACAGGACGGAGTGTGCTCTTATGCAGGTCACACAATTTTATTTGAGGTGAGGCCTTGTTCCACAACCTGCGAGGGAGAGGTCGCCAAGTCTCATAATTCATGGGGTTGCAAAGTCTGTTGCTTGGTTGGATGCGACCCTGCGACTGGTCACATCCCATGGAGGTCACATAATTTGTGAGGTCGCGGAGTCCGCTGTTTGGATGTTATGCGACCCTATGACTGGTCGCATCCCATGGAGGTCACATAATTTGTGAGGTCACAGAGTCTGCTGTTTGGATGTTATGTGACCACACGTGGTTCCCAAGTGCGTGGAGATGTGGTCCCCGCCGCATGGATGTTATAAGACCTGTATTTGGTCGCACATCCTTGAAGTTGCGTAGTCGCGTTTGACCCTTTGGGCGGCCAGTTAGTGGTTGGCCTGTGCTGGTGTTATGTGAAGGATTTGACCTCTTCCGGAGACCTGGATGCCGGCGGCAGGTATTGTTAACGTACATCCCCACCAAAATTTGTGTTATTTTTGTAGAATAAACCCGCCGTCACTTTCCATGTTGAACGCGGTGCCGCCATGCTTTCAGGATATCATTGACTCCTGCGCGTTTGAAACCAATTGCTGCTACACAGTACCTATGAAATCATCTGGAGGCATCCTCATCGGCATTGGTTATTAGACAACGTTCTTCCCTATTCAGGCTGAGACGACCACCGTGCATGGCCCTTTATCTTTGATGGAAAATTGAAACGGGGATACGCCTCTCACATCCTTCCTTGTTTTTATTCTGAGGTATTTCTTTGGAGTGGACTAGCCTTTACGACGAATACTCACACTACTCCGAGTGTGCTAATGCATTTTGCTGCGTTTCTTCACGGTGCCACATTGAATGGATCTTAAATGAACTTGTTGCACCTTTCAATGCTCTTTGATACCCTCCTCGACCAATTTCCCTTTGTTCACGCGTAGCAGAAATATCACTTGTGCATGAGGAACTTGCCTTGACGACATGCTTGGGCAGTGCACCTTTGTTGGGTTTTCCATTCATGCGGGTCGTGGATTTGATGCCCATATCATTGTTTGGGGCCATCTCTTATAGCTTGGGTTTTGGTAGCCATCACCATCCTAATAAATGACTTTACCATGATTTATTCTCCCTTAATATGTAGCCCAACAAGACCTGCGAAGGACAAGACGATAGTATGAGCCATGAGTTCAGAAGCCGGTCGAAAAGCTATCTCCCCATTTGAGGTACATATAAGGATTTATTAAAGCAGGGTATTTTGAAGCATATCAACATACAATGTTTAAAGTGAGAAACCAGCTCAAGTCTTGGAAGTTTAATGAGTTTATTAATTTGATATGGCTATCATTAGAGAATGATGTCTCTTAATTTAAAACAATTAACAAGTGACTACTAGCTCGATGATGAGTCCAAAAAGAATGCCTAAAAATCCATGGTGAAGGGCTTCTAGTGAAAGTATGTCAAGCACTTAACACCGGAAAGCTTCCATTCAAGTGCATGCAATGATAATACCCCCACACATGGCGCGATTGCGGCAAAAGAATCTGGTCATGATAGTGAGAAATATTACGAGGGGCTGGGAATAGGCCATGGCGATGTCACTGATTACAAGCCGGGTGAAAACCCTAATGGCTTAAGTGAGCAGAGGGGGACCCAAAATTTTGAATATACCCAAAATTTGGGTGGTGTTGTAGTGGATACAACAAATGGCGAACCACTGGTAGAATCCACTATCTCTGTCAACATCGCAACAATAGTCTGAGTCCAGATAGTGATGCAAGGGAATATTGAAAAAGTTCTGCGGGTATACTTTTGTATTACTTTGACCTTTACAGATATGCCCAGTCCTTGTGCCTCAACTAGGTCTCGCTAATTAGAACACATCAAAGTGGAAGCTCATGGACACCAATATCTTGTTGATGATGTGAAGAGTAAGGCAGTGGGATTATTATATTCAGAAATTTTAAAGTAAGCTTCCGGTGTTGCTCTGCTACCAGTAGGCCTGGACAGTACCCCGGCGGAGTCACATCAAGAAATCAAAAACGTTGCTCCGTTGCCAGCGAGCCTAGTCAGTACCTCGGCAGAGTCATTGCATTACCTCTCTACACAGGAAGCCTTTCTCAATCCTTTACCCTTATTTGTTTCATGTGCTTGTAGCACTTATTTTCATGTGCTCGTGGCACTTATTTTCCATGGGCGGATGAGGGATCCCAACTTATTTTATGGGCGAGAGAGGTTGATTCTTGTTTTACAGAAACTAAAAGATATCCTTATTTGGGTTTGCACTCATGCCAAGCCTTCGCATCCCATCTACCACCCACAGGCGAAGTGTGCAAAACAGATCATTAAGATGAGCGAGAATATGCTGGGCACAAGGCTAAGGTTACGGGTATGGGCCATTCAAACTCATTAGGGTTACCCACAAACAACCGGCTCGTATCTCCCCGGCTAATGAATTTAGACTCATTGGCATTTTTTTGAGAATGCGACTTTGATGACCTGTCCTGAGAGAAGCTTCCTGTTGAGGTAACCACAACAACCTCACGCAAACAATGGAGTTATTGTTTTAGCAATCAGGGCAAAACAAGTCAGTAGGGAGATCAGGGTTTCAATGAGGGCTCGTGCCGAGGTATGCGATATATCAAAACCTTCAAAGCTATGTCAAAAACTTGTGCAAATGATGTGAGGAGGAAAGTGTGCAACGCAGTGCAATAGACGAGGCTCATGACGCAATGCAATGCCATGTGTGAGAACGATCAACCAGTTGTAGGTGGAAAAGAAGGTGAAACACAAGCAGTGATTATCTGAACATTATGCAACAATAAGTAAACTGAAAGGGATATGGGTACAAAATAAATGTAAAATGATGATGCCTAAGATATTAGCCGTAAGCAAAGACAACAAACATATTTTTAAACTATAAAGCAAAACTTTCGCATGTAAACCTAATTAAAAACTTGAACTAACAAACTTTTATTAATAGATCCTAGCTAGCCTAAACCTAAAACCCTAGTTTAACCAAAGAGGCGGTCGGGTCATGTGAAATCAGCTTTCCAGTGCAGCCACCGCATTAGTTCCCATCTTGCAAGAACAATAGTGTTCGGGATCAGAGCTTGCATACAAAATTGTGCACCAACAACATGACTTACCTGAAGAGCATGTGTAACAACAAGAAGGTCATGGCTACTTACCAGAGAACATGCCAGAATGGATTGTGCAAGCTGAATTTCACTTTCATCCTGATACATAGAAATATGTTTTTGAAACTTACAATCATTTATAAATGACACACACCCATCCACACATAACCCCAGGTCTGACGGAAAAGGGGTAATCCAATGCCTATTCGAAGGTATATCCACCGGACAGGATCCGTCAAACCAACCGAAAACCTCATCATGGTGTTGAGGATGATCAACTTGATGGGAGGGACAAAATAAGCGTCTTCCAGGCGAATTGTAGATACTTGTGAATCCAAGAGCAGAAACCCTAATTTTAAAATCCGTATTTCGGAGTTGCCCATGGGTTTTGTCGAGGATATGAGGATCTGAATCAACCTTTAGTGGAGGCTGAAGTTCCTCACCATCTTGAACAAACTCTGGACCTTTGAGCGGGGGTCAATTGCGGTGATTTGAAAAATGTCAGTGGGCTTTGTATCAATTTGGCCAAATGTTTGCACACTGACAGATTGACAATCTGGCGTATCAAATTCTTTAGATTTCCCAAGATGGGGAGAATTTACCGGAAGATTTTCGGGCAGTAGAGAGGTTTTCCAAATGTCACACGTTTGTTCCTGAGTGCAACTGGTACTGGTTGGGAAATAACTAAAAATATTAGAGACAAAATTAGGGCATATCGGTTGTGGCATACCAGCTGTTAGGGAATAGGAATATGTGCTCAAGTAAACATCACTTGAATGGGAGACCTGCCTGGATGAGCTGATATCCGACGCGGTTATGATGAGAGGACTGTGATATGTGGGAATCATCATTTTAGAAACCCTAATTCAAGAAATCTTAGTTAGACTTGTTTGAGGAGTCTTATCAGGGTTGGAAGAACTTGAGGTAACAACCAACAGAAGCTGAATTGCTTTGATTTCCTGATGGGTCTTTGAATCTTCACAAGGCGGATCATCAAATTTCGGTGGCTTCATATGGCCAACAAATAGATCTGAATGACAGTCCTAAGAGGCATGAGTGAATATGTTTTCAGATAAGCAGTGATCACTGGAGCCATCGATTTGATCAGGTTGGGTACCTGGCATGTTAGGCTCCCCAAGAGTTAACAATTGGGATGGATCAATAAAAGAAATATCTTGAGGTTGCCAAGATAGGAAGTCACCCCTTTGGTTATTTAAATATTTTGGATGAAAAATATTAGATCTAAGAGATTCATCAATTTGGTGACGTGATTGTGAAACATCCCTCGCGTGCTTTTGATTGTCGCCAATACCAGTACAAGAAAATTTTGAATGACTTGAAGAAATTACTAGTGTGGTAGGATCATGAAATAACTCGGAGAATAATGGATGAAATGATTCAGATACGGGGGTATCGACTGTGCAAGGACTTTCATCTCGCACATCGGTGTCATCCAGAGTGAACAATGGTCTTGCATGCCTAGGATGGTCCAATGATTTTTTCAAGTCAACTTTATCCGGGACAAGAGTCAATTTATTATTAGCATGTGAATAAGATTTAGGACTGTGTCCAGGGAAACATTCGAGATAGGTTTCATGAATCGAGAGAGATAATGGGCCACTATGGTTTTCAAGCTCTGATTCGACATGGTGCGTGAAATATTTAGAGGTGGAACAATAGGTTTTATCTTCTTGCACACGTCTATTATTGCTCAAAACTCTCGAGGTCACAACTCCACTACATGACAATTCAGGAGGATGAACATGAATATCAAAAATATTAATACTCTCCTTGGAAGGCTGAATGTGGTTTGGGCTCGGGGAGATGGACAACGAAACATTAGAGACAAAGTCTGAATAGCTAGCAACCTGCGGGTCGCCATAGGGAACACTAGGATCAGGCTTGGTTGCTAATTGAAATTGTTCAAGGGAAACAGAAATCACATACCTGAACTGTTCACTTAAAAATTTCCAATCAAAATCCTTTTTAGGGAACTCAAAACAATAATGAACAAATTTGATAGAGAATTCATCTATAGGTTCCTGAGGTTCCATTCTGATGTCATTTAAATTTATTAACACATTCTGAAAATTGTACCTGTGAATTGCTTGTTGTAATTCACCAGTGAGCTGCTTGTATAAATGGATAGAAGCTTCTGGCAATGTGCGGCACCATTGCTTAACGCGACATTTGAGAGTGAGGGAGAAAAGCACACAAGTCAACCCTTCATTGTCAATTTCGTAGCACTCACAAAAGTCACAAAAATCTAAGAGGTGTTTGGTTATGGAAACTCCGTTTTCACCATCGAATTTTAACTGGGACAAGTGATACATAAGTTCATTGAGGATTGAGCATTGAGGCTCATAGAAATCCGACAAACATCTCAGGAGAATGATTTGGCGACAAGCCATTACAGATATGAGATTAATTGCAGGCTCTAAGGGCTCAGCTTGTCATTTGGCCCTCCTTCTAGCACCAATTCTGTTGACGAGAAAATTTGTCCGGCCAACAGTAGGGGATCTCCCCGGTAAAAAGTCCCAACTAGACTCTAAACCGTTTGTGATAGGGATCCCGTTCGGGGTGTGGGTCTGACTACCACTTAATTTTCCTTTCCTTTGGATGCAATCGAACTTTGCAAACCTGAGGACACACGTTTATTTAGATGATACAAGACACATAATCGATGAGTCTTAATGAACATATAACACTATGAATAGAAAGATGAGTTATAAAGCATGGAGCCGAAGGAAATGCTGTCAAAAACATGTCATTAGGGTCATGCTTGCAAAAAGCTGTTCTAACCACAGGCGAAAAAATTCTGTGCCGCAGAACACCCTTCACTTCCTTGAACGATTTCAAAGATAATATAAATGTCAGCAAGAAAAGTTGTTAACATTCATAGAGAAAGAAGTTTAGACTTAAAATCATTAATACACGTCTAGAGAACTATAATGCATCAATGACGTAATGGAAAACACAGTGTCATTAATCAAAAGATATTAGAAACATAAAGCAGAATACTCATAGTGTTCACACATCAGTCTACATCAGATCCAAAAATGGAATCAGCAAGTGCTTGTATTCATATTCAAAAGTGTAGTCCTTCTATACAATTTTCTATCCTCCTTTGAAGTCCTAAAGAAAAGTCCCCTCCCCTTGTAATTTCCCGAAGGAAGTATTTGAAGAACAAAAATTTCCCTTCAGGCTTCCCTGAATTTTCGCCTTCTTGACCATTGGGCTGCCTTGCGACTTAGTAGATTTTGCGACCTACGACCTCGGACTCTGTTGCGATCTATGACCTTACTAAATTTTATGACCTGCGACCTCGAGCAATTTGCGACCTGATGTTAGTCATGACCTGAGGGGTTGCGACCTAGAGTTATTCATCCGATCCTCTTGTGGAGGGCTTGGACCTTGCAGAACTCAATGTTTTTCCCTGGTACTAGTCTTACACGAATGGATGGCTGATAGATGTGCCATCGAGCTTGTAGTGCGGTTACTTCGAGCTTTGAATGGATCCCCCTAGCTGGCTGGGCAAACCTCAGCTCCTCATGTAAACCAACAGCTTCTACCCATGTGTAGTTGTTTTGTCATGTCTCAGCATTATTGGGGTATGTGGTTTGCATATTATACTCTTGTGCCCTTTTAATCAAGACTTATTTCTTCTCTGTGGCGAACAGGAAGGATAGAAACTAATTTTCACCAGGCACGCTTCTATTTATGTGTTGCCTTCCGTGTGGTGGTGCTGCTATAAGCACGTGGTTGTTCCAGATTATATCTTCCTAGTTACCTTTCTACGGTGACTGACTATGGGCTTTGCCTTGTTTCCATCCATCGCTTCAAACCTACAAACACATGAAACAGTTTATAAGGGATCAATATAAGCATGTCTAAATGGGATTGAAAATAAAATATCACAACTAAAAATCATAAGCTACAGGTATCGCTTGTGCTTTAGCCTAGTTTTTCTTTATCACTCGCGATGGAAATCTTTTCGCATCTGCTTCCCTCCTTCATATACTTTGTAATGTATACATTTGTGAGAATTCATTTAAATGTGATATGTTATTTTCCACACAATTGCATATACCCATTTCTAAGCACGACCTTACGATTCATATGCCAGGGTGCTTGTCCATAACATGAGTTTTTACATTGCTGGCGCAATCGTCATTCATTGAAATTTTCGAGCGGATCCCTAGAGGGGCCACAGGACGGAGTGTGCTCTTATGCAGGTCACACAATTTTATTTGAGGTGAGGCCTTGTTCCACAACCTGCGAGGGAGAGGTCGCCAAGTCTCATAATTCATGGGGTTGCAAAGTCTGTTGCTTGGTTGGATGCGACCCTGCGACTGGTCACATCCCATGGAGGTCACATAATTTGTGAGGTCGCGGAGTCCGCTGTTTGGATGTTATGCGACCCTATGACTGGTCGCATCCCATGGAGGTCACATAATTTGTGAGGTCACAGAGTCTGCTGTTTGGATGTTATGTGACCCTGTGACTGGTCGCAACTCATGGAGGTCGCGAAGTCCGCTGCATGGATTTTATGTGACCTTGCGACTGGTCGCACATCATGGAAGTTGCTTAGTCACGTTTGACCCTATGGGCAACCAGATTCGTGGTTGGCCTGTTGGTGTTATAGCGCGAAGGATTCGACCTCTTTCGGAGACACTTGGTTACTCGAACGCCGTGTGTTAACACGCATCCCCACCAGGCTGCGTTAGTTTGAGGAATAAGTCAGACACAGTGATTTTCATGCTGAACGCAGGTGCATACATGCTCTCCAGATGAAGTCATTGATTCCTGTGCGTTTGAAACCAATTTCTACTACACAGTACCTACGACATCATTCAGAGGCATCCTCATCGACATTGGTTATTAGATAGCGTTATTCCCTATTCAGGCTGAGACGACCATAGTGCATGGCCCTTTATCTTTGATGGAAAATTGAAATGGGGATATGCCTCTCGCCTCCTTCCTTTTTTTAATTTCGAGGTATTTATTTGGAGTGGACTAGAATTTACAACGAATACCCACACTGCTCCGAGTGTGCTAATGCATTTTGCTACGTTTCTTCATGGTACCACATTGAATGGATCTTAAATGAACTTGTTGCACCTTTCAATGCTCTTTGATGCCCTCCTCGACCAATTTCCATTTGTTCATGCGTAGCAGAAATATCACTTGTGCATGGGGAACTTGCCCCGACGGCATGCTTGGGTAGCGCGCCTTTGTTGGGTTTTCCATTCACGCGGGTCGTGGCTTTGATGCCCATATTGTTGTTTGGGGCCATCTCTCATAGCTTGGGTTTTGGTAGCCATCAATATCCTAATAAATGACTTTACCGTGATTTATTCTCCCTTAATATGTAGCCCAACAAGACCTGTGAAGGACAAGACGATAGTATGAGCCATGAGTTCATAAGCCGGTCGAAAAGCTATCTCCCCATTTGAGGTACATATAAGGATTTATTAAAGCAGGGTATTTTGAAGCATATTACTAGAACATACAATGTTTAAAGTGAGAAACCAACTCAAGGCTTGGCAGTTTAATGAGTTTATTAATTTGATATGGCTATCATTAGAGAATGATGTGTCTTAATTTAAAATAATTAACAAGTGACTACCAACTCGATGATGAGTCCAAAAAGAATGCCTAAAAATCCATGGTGAAGGGCTTCTAGTGAAAGTATGTCAAGCACTTAACACTGGAAAGCTTCCATTCAAGTGCATGCAATGATGATACCCCCCACACATGGCGCGATTGCGACAAAAGCATCCGGTCATGATAGTGAGAAAGCTTGCGAGGGGCTGGGAATAGGCCACGGGGATGTCACTAATTACAGGCCGGGTGAAAACCCTAATGGCTTAAGCGAGCAGAGGGGGACCCGAAATTTTGAATATACCAAAAATTTGGGTGGTGCTTGGATTTACACTGTAACCATACAACATTTTTTCATAGAGATAAGGAATAAGGTATATACAAAATGTATTTTTCTATCTTTTCTCAAATAAATGAAGTTAAGATTTTTTTCTTTTCGAAAAAAAATGAACAACATAATCTAATTAATATCCCTGTTACATATATAACATTGTAAGTGGAGAAAAATATAATATTGTAAAAGGATAAAAGAAGCATATATATCTTTTGTCAAATAAATGAAGTTAAGATTTTTTTCTTTTCGAAAAAAATAAACAACATAATCTAATTAATATCCCTGTTAGATATATAACATTGTAAATGGAGAAAAATATAATATTGTAAAAGGAGAAAAGAAGCATATATAATATTGTCACAGGAGAAAGGAATGGGACAACAAAAATTCAACGGGTATAGATCATAATTTTTTATTGGGAAAACAATGGACTAAAAGGAAAATGAATAAAAGGTGTTACAACTTCGATATTAGGTGAGAGGCAAACAAGGGAAAATTAATAGAGGTTGCTCATGACTTTGATAGCATGTGAAAGGAAAAACAAAGACATGAACTTTTGTTTTTTTTTCATTCTTCGCATTTTCCATAAGAGAACATGAGCGAACATGGCTAGAAACAGAGAAATTCTATATTTGTCATTGGATTTAATTTCCACATGTATGTGGTGCGAAAGTCAATGGGCTTCATATGGATGGTGTCTTCTAGAGTTAATTGACATGTAACATGTCATGCTTGATTTTAGAATTGATTACACATCGAAAAGGGCTCATGAGCAATTTTTACAAGTTGATGCACTGATATTTAGAGCCAATCAAAGATGGTAGTAATAACAAATTAAAAGAGGATGGAAAGATTAAAATAAAATGTTTTGTTGTGAACATATCTAATATATATTTTAATATAGTGGGAAAATTGATCATAATTCAGTTAGTGTGGATAATTATCACTCGCTACTCTATGAATGCACATTGACTCATCACTGTTATTCAAGAAAAATCACGACACTTGGAATAACCGGCTTATGGTCCATAAGGGGGAAAGCTTTCACTCCTGCCAAATGCCTTTCGGTCTTGGGTTGTTAAATAGAGAAATATTGTTATATGATATTTAAAATAAATTTTAAAAATAATTATTTGCGGAGCTGTGATTCTATTAGCGTACTAGAGACCATCCCGCAGGAAGTTTATGTTGGTTACTCCAAGGGTTGAGTTCCCTTGCCATGCACTTACTCCTATTATTGACTTGGAAAGGATTATCTCTATTCTTTTTACTACCATTAATATTGTTGTTGTTTTCTTTCCTTTGATTGTTGTTCTTCATTGTACTCTAATGGTAGTGATTAAGTCTCATATTATTTTCATTCTATGGATTCTAGTATATTTGGATGCTATCATCATTAGATTGAGTGTCTTTTCCCTCATATTTTACACCAAGTCGCTAATATTGAGATATCTTATCCAACTAGTTATGAGAAATCTCTTGGGCGTGGAACTTGATTATCTTATCGATTAAGAGGTCTTGTTTCAATCACGCTTGGATACTAGTCCCTAATAGGGAGGAGGTGCAGAGGGGCTTCCCCCTCCACTAGCACTACTAGGAGGGTCCAGAGGGGCGACAACGATTCTTTGGAGCCCCCCCCTTGGTGGGGGTTCAATGGTTTCACCCCCAAAGCAAAATTTAGATAAAAATTGCCTTGTAAAATATCACAATTTCAAAGTAAATCTAGGCCATTCATTAAGCGGAAGATTTGACATTAGAAGTTATGTTGATTTGGGTTTTTTTTCCTTAGAAGGCAACCCTCGGTTTTATATGAGGGAATTGTATTGTGATTGTGTATTATTCAATGTGTGAGAAAAAGAGAGGAGACTGTGTGAGAGCGAAGAGGAAGTTACAACGGATTTATTGTAGGTTTCATCCCTTTAGTTTGTTGGATAATATGAAAAGGAAGGACCGGTTGTTTCTTCGTGGACATAGCCTGAATCGGGTGAACCACATATTTCTGTGTCTCTCTTGTTTTATGTGTTTCTCTATTTTTGTTTCGCAATATTTTATGTTTTCCATTGCTCTATTATTTAATTTCTAACAAATTTAATTATATTTGTTGGGCTACTTTGGTGGAATCAACTAGGGGTGAATCCTTTGTCAAATAGATTTTGGTCAACACGATGGTAGAGTGTTTCATTTAGGGATTTTTGTGAAGAATCTTTGTTTACTTACATGCTTGGGTTTCGTTTGCACTTGCGAGGATTTCAAGTTTTAGTAGTGCTAGACACTTGTTGTTCCTCTATTTTTTGTTTCTTTTCTCTCATAGTCTCCCTTTTATTCTCCAAGATGATATTTGTTTTCAACACTTCAACATTTTTATTTTTTTTCCGAGCTATCACTTCATGATATGCAAGTTTAACATTCAACCCAAGGACTTGCCTTTTGTGATTTGACTTGAATTGGGTCAGTTTACCTTTATACTTATTTTTATGAAGGACTTGTTGGGAAACCTTTTCTAAATTTTTATTCATTTTTGGATCTTCAAAGTCCATTGGGTTGACATCTCAAAGGATCTCTTTCTAATCGATACATGATTTTTCTTAAAGTGGTTATTCCTTGGTCAACCCCTCTCTTGTTATTACTATGGTTTTCTTTGAAGGTAATTGAACTTGATTTTCTAAGTCAACCACATAGAGGAAAATATTGTTGACATGCAAAAAAAAAAAAAAAAAAAAGGAAAAAAAAACATAGCAATAATAACACATAAAACGCATTAGTTTTATGTTGCAAAACTAAAAATTGGGGAAGACCAACTAATAGATCTATTAATATCTTATGGCTTAAATGCAACTATGCCCTGATTTAAAATAAGCCAAACCTGCCATCATCCTATCATAGCCAACATAACACTCCATTTTAATCAAGCACATTACAATGGAAAAGTCCCAAGCCTTTTAAATCCTTCATTGCATCTAATCCATGGGTTATCATATCACAAGCCACCAAAACCATGTGCCCGAAACCAACAGTATGGACTTAATGAATTTGATTCTTTTATCATCTCAACTTTACCTTAGCATTCCCCTCTTTAAACTTGAACAAGAAAATCTACATGCTCTCCTCCCCTCTCACCTACGTCTACTCCAAGACTTTACTAGTAAGGGTACGCATGCCTAAACAAGTGTTACATATGTATGCCCATCTACAAATTTCAACTTTAAAGTAAATTTTTTTTATGGTTATTGCCACTTAATACTTATGTTACCATTCTCTCACATTTTAACACCTACTCATCTTAGGGTATGTCCTCGCAAAACATCACTTTTGTTGTTGCATGTCACCCTGCTAGACATCTATTTCATCTCAAACAATCTTCAAGTATGCAACCATCACCTTGATTCCTTGGTTATCGTGGCATTGTTAATAAAATATAAGGTAAGAGAAAATAATCATAACAACAACAACACTTAAAACAAATGAGTTTTTATCTTGGAAAACTTGAAACCAAGAAAAAACAGCTAATAGAACTATTAATATATAATGGCTTAAACACAACCATGCCTTGACTTAAAAGTAACCAAGCTGCCCAACATCCTAGCCCAACCAAGTGAGCATAGGGGGAGATATACTCTTCAACAGGGAAAACTTCCTTTACATTTGTATGACTTAGACAACTAGGAGAAAATGCACGAATAGGATCAGTTTTGGAAGTTTCCTGGTTGACTTTGAGAGTGAGCTCCTCTAACATGGATCTTTTGTAGGTGATTTCAACATCCATATTTGTAGCTTTTGATTGCAAATCTAAAATTACTTCCATTATTGTACTAGTAATGTTGAAACTGGGCTTTTGATATGAATTAGTTGCTCAACAGAGTGCTATAAAGTTTTTTTTGCCTCTTCTCTTCCTTGCGTGATTGTTCCCCTAAACATTGCTTGAGAGAGGTAAAAAGCACCAACGAAAACTATGTTGCTCACAGAGATTCCAGTGAACTCAAAAAAATCGAACTAGTTGATTACATGCTGCCCTGACCAAAGACCATATGACTTAGGTGTCATCCAATTGAGTGTAACATATTGCTTCACCATGAAGAGTTGGTAAACAAAGAGAATAATTTCCAATTCCAACAATAAATTGGGCTAATTTCTACCTTATGAGTAAAAAGAATAAGAAGGAAAAAAATTCATAATTTCATTCAATTGAGATGAAAGAAAAAAAATGAATAAAAGAAGAAGAAGATAATGCCAAATTAGATATTATAATAAAATCCTTCTTTAAAACATGTTTCAAATCAACCAACAATGTATACTTTTACCACACAAAATAGGTCGAAATTACCTCATGAAAAGTAAATCTAATTATCAACCTATATTTATAAAAATTCTTTGTAAACTTTTATGTTGAAAAGCTCAAACATCTAAATTCCCTTGTTTACTATTAATGGTGAGACATTTTCTACTTTAGATGTCCAACAATTTTTAGCATATTTATTTTTAAATGGTTATTCTAAGCCACACTACAATAAGTTATTGGATGTAGGACAATCATCACGCCCTATTTTGCACAATGAAAAACAAATGTTTATAATATTTTTTTAGTTGTTTTTTAATTTTTATTTTTGAATAACTATCTCTAGAAAAAATACATTTTATTTATTTGCTTCATAAAAGACAAAAGTCACCACCTATGTGCATAAGGAAAAACCTCTCATTGTAGATACTCAATGAGAGAAGAGAATTAGATAAAAAAAAGTGAACTATTTCATGGTTTTGCTAACTTTTAAGGAAGAAATTGCCTTTTGAGAATGAGGATAAATTCTCGAACATCCATTTCTTTCAATGAGGGAAGCAATAACTAATGATGCATGATTGGGTTGTTGAAGAGTTTTTAGCTACATACCCCACTCTTTATAGAAAAGAGTTCATTTCCTTTATATAATAGTGAAAATTATATAATATCATTGAGACAAGTATGTTTTTCAATTTGTAAAATAGGCACATCATTATTTTGGAAAATAAACTCTAGTTTTCCCAAATTGAGATCAAGCCTTAATTAAATTGGATCACATATTTGTAAGGATTAAATACTTTAGTTAATTAAAAAAAATAATCAAATTTGCACTATAATTTTATCGGTTCCAATGAAAGTGTTCATGTAATCATTGATATTAAATAATTTTAATTCATATATACACAACTAATTATAAAAAATAAAAAATACAATCAAATTCCTGGCTAGTCTTAATTCAATTACTTTTATTAACAATGTACACATTCACTGACACCTAAAAAAAAATTCTTACTCCATAAAGGTAATATTAAAATCATAATGGTGAACACATAAAACATTTGTTAGTTTAATGTGATTTTATAAAGGAATTAAGGGAATTTATAGTAATGATGATATAAGGAGAAAGTAGGTGGATTGAAGGTATATTATTAAAATGCATGGAAAAATGTTTTGAGGAGAAATTCCTAAGGGAGTTGTTTTTAGTGGGACTTTTTGGAGTTCGCTGGAATCTAGTGAAAAAATTTGAGGTAAAATCTTGATTTCTGTTATTTAAACTGGTTGGTGCCCGAATCCGGTGAAAAATTTTGACATAAAATTTTGATTTTTGTTATTTAAACGGGTTTTTTCACTGTATATGTGTATTCAACACTCTAAAAAAAACTCCTAAGACATTTTCATTGTGCAAGGTTACCCATCAAACTTCTCTTTTTAATAAATTCCTACCAGATTTTAGAAAAATTAGACCAAAAAAATCCACCTTAAAAACTTTCAAAAAATCACACTAAAAACTACTAGATTCCCAAATTAATATAAAGTTTTAATTTCAATAAAATTTAATAAATGTTAAAATTCAAAATCCAGATAAGTTTAAACTAAATAAATTTAGATTTTGAAATTTCGGTGAGTTGCATGTCAAGAAAGGTTGAGATGCGATAGTTTTGTTATCAAAATTATTTCAAAATAAAATTCAATAAAATGATATTATTAAGTAAAAAATGTGGCCTGGAAAAATCTGTTCCAATAGATCCTTTGGTCAAAACTATATATGCCTGTATGCCTGACAGTTCCAGAAACTATTTATCAGTTGAAAATAAAATGTAGACAATTTATTGAAAAATAAGAGGATCCGCGACTTTCTAATTCGACTCCCAATCCTAATAACACCCTACTCAGCCACTGTTGTACAGCGGCTCTCACTCACCCTGTTCCCTTACTCACTCACCCAGTCTATTAGGTTTGCTTTGCAACCTTCTTTGACCTTCTGCGGCGCTCTCGACTTCTTCCTTCTGCACACATGATGATGGCGATAAACATATGGAAAAGAGTATCAATGGCAGTTACTGTCGAATCCCACATAACATTCCACAGTTTCTGCACCCAAATAGCAAAGCCACCAGAGAGGGGCGTTGTCACAGGATTTCTCGTCAACAGATGCGGCTTATCACAGGAAGATATCGCAAAAGCCTTTAGACACAGTAAGGAATTATTGCTTCGTGCAAAATCAAGGCAGAATATGGAAGAAGCGTTGAAGTTGTTAAATGACTGTGGTTTGACAAACCCTGCTCAGATTCGAAGGGTCGTCCTTTCCAACCCTCAGTTTTTATTTCTTAGAGCCGAAAGAAACCGAAAGCCCAAGCTCACTCTCCTTGGTACTTTCATGAAGAAAGAGGATATCTTCAAACTATGTATTGGTAGTGCAGGGGTATTTCGTGCAAGCGAGGATAAGCTGAAATCCGCAATTTCACTTTTGCAACGGTTGGGTTTTGAGGGTCCAGCATTATCGGAGTTAGTGGCGAGGCCGCCTAGGTTGCTCACGAGGTCAGAGGAAAAGGTTGTGGAATCATTTAAACAGATCGAGAATTTGGGGTTTACGAAGGGATCAAAGGGGTTTGCCAATGCCATGCGTGTGATGTTGGGGTTAGGGAAAGAACAAATAGATAGATTGCTACCGTGTTTGAGAAGTTTAGGTTTCTCGGAAAAACAAAGTTCAGAGATATCTAGGCGGATTCCGTTCATTCTGGCGATTTCAGAGGAAAATTTGAAACGGCATGTGGATTTTCTGGGCAAATCTGCAGGTTTTACATTGGCTGATTTTTTGAAGTATCCAACTGTGCTTGGATTAAGCTTGTAGAAGAGAATAATTCCTCGGTATAGAGTAATGGAAGCATTGAAGACCATGCAGGTGCTGAAAACAGAGATGATTTGCCCTGGTATTTTTAAATTAACAGAAGAACAATTCTTGGAGAAATGTGTTAATAAGAATGCTGAATCCTTGGTTCTGCGAGATATTTACCACTGGGTGAAAGATGGAAAGTTGAGCACTGACAAAGAGTCATGCACTGGATCGGATGTAGTTCGAAGGCTGGAGGCCGTGGACCACTACATGAAAGCTGGAAAGTTGAGCGTGGACAAGGGAGCACGCAATGAATCAGACGCGGAGAAATTCACTCATGAATGCAAGGGTCATGTTCGATGATGCCATGGAACTGAACTGCGGATAGCATGACTATTCATCAGCAAGCAAGAGAAAACTTGTGGGTGATAGATTAGCTGTATCAAAAGGAAGTGAGCTAATATCCATCTGCCTCGGGAAATTCAGTCAACATTAGTGAAACAGGTGAGCAAGCATCCTTTCTCTTTGGTTTGGTGATATCAATCTCAGCTTACAGTAGTAATTGATTAAGAAATATTGTGCAGGCAAGAGTGTTGCTCATGCAATGGAGGATATTTTATTCTTCTCCAGTGTAACTCATAATATTAATGTACATAAGATATTCAAGGTCAATGCAACCAAATTGCTTATGATACCACTTCGTGGACCCGGTTCCAATCCCTATTTTATGTCACTTTCATCAGAGGATGATTATGTTTCGACTAAAGGACAGTCTCGCTATATTGTTTTCCCCTCTTGTTTACCCCATTATCATCTCTAATGTTTACCCCATTATCAGGCAGACTTGACCCAGGGTGAATAAATACAAATTTAATTTAAACAAGGATAACTACTACTTTGGAACTAGTAAGCAGATGGTTGGCATTTTTTTTTTGTCTTTGGGAACGTAGTGATTTGAGACAACATGCTCGAGATTTGAAGGTCTCATGGGTGAGAAAAGATACTTTGTTCACTATTTATTGTTTTCTAATGCTTCAGCTTACGATTGATATTTGCATATGCTTACGCAATAATTTTAGTTTTATTTAAAAATATCTATATGATAGTTTTAATAACTAAATAAAAATTCTTTAATGCGAATATAGAACTATAATCTTTGAATATACGATTCTTAAAAATGCGGAATAAATATTTTAAAAAGAATCGAAAAGTAAAAATTGCCCAGTAGATTTTAAATACCTCCAGCCATTGATGGCTCACAATATATGAAAAACTGAAGAAGGATGCTCCTCCTTTTCTCACCAAATATGAGCTGACTTTTGCTTCACGGCCTTCTTTATCTCTCCTTTATGATATGTTCTCTGATAAAAATCTTTGACAACAAACAACCTTGAAAATTCCACTATTACACTTGGTATTGGTAAAACGTGAATATAGATTTACTTTAGATTCACGTGAACTTCATTTAAGCAGCTTTTGAAAAGAAATACTTGATAGCTTTTCACAAACTTATGAATACAAGTTTAATCAATACTCCGTGCGGTTAACAAGCAGAACTTCGAGATGACACCCGATCTACTTGATGAATATCACCCAATTTACCCAGATTTTTACCTCAATCCAGTAAATACATGTATTTCCATCGTAATGTCTTAATGATGGCTTTGACTCGATCAAGTTCTGAAATTCCTTCTATTAATTTCTCAATCGAAAAAGACAATCACACATTTCATGGAGAGCTTTTGTGGAATAGGCTAGCAGCGCTCCTAACCTTCGTTTCAGAAATAGAAATCTGATTTCAATTTTCTCACGATGCGCAGTCCAACACGAGGGGAAAAACTTTAATCTAAAATCTGAAAGGACTTCCAAGCTCTGCTAATTCTAGTTTGATGGTGTAAAACTGAAGGGATTGAAAAATTAGTGAGATTGGGGACCAAACAGAAGAGTTCATAGCCAAGCTTCCATCAAGCTTCTGTTGGCTATGTGTAAAATGTTCCACTGATCATGGAAGAGAACTGAAGTGGGAGTAATGGACCACTTCAGAAGCTCCCAACAAGAAATTAATGAATTGCAGTTGATTTCCATAATTTAAGGAAATTCTTGTAGTTGGGCTTATAAATTAAAGAAACAGGCTATGAGATAAGTTTTAGAAATTAATAACGTTTTGAGAGGGCAACTTTCGAAGTTAGCGGCCGTTTCCGGAATTTGAGGCTTAACATTCTCACTTGATCACCATGAGCAACTGTCTCATCTTAAAACCCATTGATAATCTGTATTAAGCAATAGATACATGAATCATGGCGATAAATCCTCTAATGATGAGTATTATCTTCCATGTATTACTATGTATTTATTTCTATAAAAAAAATTGTGGCAACAATTTCTTAATGAATAAACCCTATGTTTATTCTTGGTCCTACACAGATGAATTCTCTAAAATCAAATTAAGGTGCACATAAATATGAGAAAAACATCACAATAATTAAGAATTTCATTAAAAATAACATTGTTCATACAATGAGAATCTACATAATGGAACCAAGTCCCATATTCATTACATGATCCTTGAATTTAAACGGTGGCATGCCCTTAGTCAAAGGATCAACGATCATCAACTCAGTGCTAATGTGCTCAATGACCACTTTCTTTTCTTTAACACGTTCCCTTATAGCTAAATACTTAATGTCGATGTGTTTATTTCGACTCCCACTTTTGTTGTTCTTAGCCATAAAAACAACAGCTGAATTGTCACAATATATTCTCAATGGCTTAGAGATAGAATCCATAATTCTAAGCCCAGAAATGAAATTCTTAAGCCATACACCATCTAAAGTAGCCTCAAAATAGGAGACGAACTCGGCTTCCATAGTAGAAGTGGCAATCAAGGTCTGCTTGGCACTCCTCCATGATATAGCTCCGTTGGCCATCATAAAAATGTATCTTGATGTTGATTTGCGTGAATCAACACATCCAGCAAAATCAGAATCTGAGTAGCCAATCACTTCCAAATTATCCATCCGTCTATACATAAGCATGTAGTTTTTGGTTCCTTGAAGGTACCTCATTACTTTCTTTGCAGCTCTCCAGTGGTCTAAACCTGGATTACTCTGATATCGTCCTAACATTCCCACAGCAAATGCAATGTCAGGTCTTGTGCAAACCTGAGCATACATTAGGCTTCCGACAGCAGAAACATATGGAATGTTCTTCATTTGTTCCCTTTCAAAGTCGT
>CM076576.1:277795486-277840486 GCA_034641835.2 Pinus albicaulis | reverse complement strand
AATCCACCAGGTGTTAATATTGACATTAACCATATTAGATTCATAACAAACAAATGAGATTGGATTACCTTTGTCCGCAAGCCATTTCTGAAATTTGGTGCATTCCTTCTTCATGTGTCCCTTCTTTTTACAGAAGAAACACTTGGAATCCTTCTTGATATTGGCTTGGGGAGGTATTTTACCTTTCCCTTTCCAATTGGCTTGAGATTTGCCCTTTCCTCGCGTTGCCAGCATTGCACTTTCTCCCATTTCCATCACCAGTCTCTCTTCCTCTTGAACACACATGGTCATAAGTTCATTAATTGACCATTTATCCTTATGTGTGTTGTATGAGATTTTGAAAGGTCCGTATTGGTGTGGAAGGGTGTTCAGGATGTAGTGCACCAGGAAAGATTCTGATATTTCAACCTCGAGTTTCTTCAATTGAGCCGCAGTGTCCCTCATTTGCATGATGTGCTCGCACACACCTTTTACACTGGTGAGCCTCAGGGATGAGAACTTCATGATTAGGGTGCTTGCTAGTGCCTTGTCTGAAGTGACGAATTGATCATCAATGGCTTTTAGCAAGTCTCGGACTTTGTCATGCTGTTCAACAGAACCACGGATACCAGCTGAAATTTTAGTCTTAATGAACATCACGCTTAAACGATTAGATCGTTCCCATCGTTCATAAAGCGCGATGTCTGCTGTAGTGCTGGTATTAGTGAGTGCTGGTGGTTCATCTTTCCTAATAGCATAGTCTATGTCCATCCACCCCAAATGAAGGAGAATTCTCTTCTTCCAGACTTTATAGTTATCTCCCTTAAGTTCAAGGATATCAGTACGAATTTCAGAGAAATTTGCAGGTTGTACAACTGCATAATATTAAAAAACACATGCTTATGTTAAAATTGAGGCATAAATAAAATTTCGTGCTTTACCAATGTAAATAATGCTTTAAAATTGAATCTAATGACATAAAAATTGTCTGTGGACTAAATTTTTAATTCAAGCAGATTCAATTATTCTTTTGAACTTTATGATAAAACTATTAATTCATAACTCCTGTGGGTAAGTTATGAATATTTTATCCTAATTAATTACATAAATATAACAAAAATTCCTGTGGGATAAAATTTATTATATTTAATATAATTAATTACAATTAATGTCTAAATATTCTTTATGTGATCCTAATCAATCATAATATATAATTTTATTTAATTAGAGAATAGCCAATAGAGATGTTGTGGCTATTCTCTAATTAATTAAAATTATATAAATCACTAGACATTATCTTCATAAAATCAGTTGATAATTTGCATGAATAAAACCTACAATATTTATGCATATCATTTAACCATAGGTCTTGTATACTCATTCATAATAACATGTTTTAATTAAATCTTAAATAATTAATTCATGCATAACTAAATATGAGCATATTTTCCAAATTGCATATAATTAAACTAAATAAATATTATATGCATAAAAATTGAGCAGACATATTTCCAAATAAATGTTTTAATTCAGAAAATTTAAAAATAAAACATTTAGCCAAACTATGTCTATAATAACCAAGGTAGAGATAAAAATGCTCTGATACCAAATGTAAGCTTAATAACTAAATGTAAGCTTAATGATAGTTTTAATAACTAAATAACAATTCTTTAATGTAGAATATAAAACTATGATGCTGAATATCGATTCTTAAAAATGCGGAATAAATATTTTAAAAAGAATCGAAAAGTAAAAATTGCCCAGTAGATTTTAAATACCTCCAGCCATTGATGGCTCACAATATATGAAAAACTGAAGAAGGATGCTCCTCCTTTTCTCACCAAATATGAGCTGACTTTTGCTTCACGGCCTTCTTTATCTCTCCTTTATGATATGTTCTCTGATAAAAATCTTTGACAACAAACAACCTTGAAAATTCCACTATTACACTTGGTATTGGTAAAACGTGAATATAGATTTACTTTAGATTCACGTGAACTTCATTTAAGCAGCTTTTGAAAAGAAATACTTGATAGCTTTTCACAAACTTATGAATACAAGTTTAATCAATACTCCGTGCGGTTAACAAGCAGAACTTCGAGATGACACCCGATCTACTTGATGAATATCACCCAATTTACCCAGATTTTTACCTCAATCCAGTAAATACATGTATTTCCATCGTAATGTCTTAATGATGGCTTTGACTCGATCAAGTTCTGAAATTCCTTCTATTAATTTCTCAATCGAAAAAGACAATCACACATTTCATGGAGAGCTTTTGTGGAATAGGCTAGCAGCGCTCCTAACCTTCGTTTCAGAAATAGAAATCTGATTTCAATTTTCTCACGATGCGCAGTCCAACACGAGGGGAAAAACTTTAATCTAAAATCTGAAAGGACTTCCAAGCTCTGCTAATTCTAGTTTGATGGTGTAAAACTGAAGGGATTGAAAAATTAGTGAGATTGGGGACCAAACAGAAGAGTTCATAGCCAAGCTTCCATCAAGCTTCTGTTGGCTATGTGTAAAATGTTCCACTGATCATGGAAGAGAACTGAAGTGGGAGTAATGGACCACTTCAGAAGCTCCCAACAAGAAATTAATTTTGGTTTTTTTTTTCAAGTTCTGTGGTTATTGTTTCTTGGAGAGCTTGGTATTGCCGGATTATCCTGATCTACCGAGCACTTGTCAATTATCTTGATTGATTTCCATAATTAGGGGAAATTCTTCAGGTTAGTTTCCATAAATCAATTATCTGGATTGATTTCCATAATTAAGAAATCAATTATCTGGAGTTGATTTCCATAATTAGAAATGCTACTGATTGGTTTCCCTAAATTAAGGAAACAGCTGGAGATCATTTAGAAATTAATAACGTTGGGAGAGGGAGACTTTCCTGGTAAACGGCCATTTCCCGAAATTTGAGGAGCTTAACACTGTACACTAATTTACAAAGAAAATCAATTTTCCAAATAGAGGTTTAAGCTCGGATCCATTCTTGATTGAAAAAATTCTGCAAAACACACACTTTCCACAATTCCGAAAATGATTTTGACTAAGCCCTAGTTTGTTATTATTGGGACCAAACAAATTATACACAATCAATGTGGATCTCCCGAGCCAAGAGAAAATTTGGGCAACTAAGATGTGGAGAGTTGAATTTGAGCCCTGAACATCACAATCTCAAAATAGCAAATCATTTAAAATTTGAGAGTTTCTTCAAACCGAAAAGGCACATGTATCTCACTGGATTTTGATTTCACTCTCACTGGATTTGGATTTCAATCCAAAGTTGAGCGAGAAATATATATTCACCTTTTACATTTTATATTTTTGTCTTTTGGATATTATTGTAAAACTTAAGAAATTACCCCTTGCTTATTTTCCCCACATCTCTTTTCGTATGAAATTACACTGCTTGTTTTCCCCTTCTTAGATCACTAGGAAATCATCTCTTATCGTAAATCATGTTTAAGGTGTTCTTATGGGGTGTTCTATCAACCCTTCTAATTATGTCGCACCAGAAGGCATACTTATTGCAAACATCATTTTTCCCAACTTTTCATGGAAAAGGGAAGTTACAATCATCTCATTAAAACTGTTTCTATGAAATGAACGAGCAAGTGCAGTCCCTGGGCTAGCAAGTGCAGTCCTAAGATATAAATTTATTGGAATCTACTTACTTTATTACCAATTTCTTCTATGAAAAGAACGAGCAAATGCAGTCCCTCAGATATAAATATATTGGGATCTACTTACTTTATTACTAATTGTGTTTGTATTTTGAAGAGTGTAGACGATAGATAAGTTTTTTTGGGAAAATAGATCTAATTCATTTATTGTATTTTCCAATCCCTAAGTGAGAGACATTGTGGTATAAGGTCTTGTAGTTTAATTTATATTGGTTTGTAAAAAGAATTAACTCTGTCAAACTTATATTGATCGTGTTTATTATTATGGTTTGCAAACCCAAAGTATATATATTATCACCTATCATAATTAAGTAGAAAAGTATCAAATTCTTGTATATATTCATGTTTATTATTGTGTATATGATGCGCAGGAAGTTGATTGCCCACTTTTTAGTATGCTTGTTCTTTTACTGAAAAGATTGCTTTTCTCACCCAAAGAAAAAAGAAAAAGAAAAAAAAAAACAAGTTCCCCAATATTTTCAATGGGCCTGTCTACCATTTTCTGCATGACGTTAACATGATATATTTTCAAAAGATACATAACAGATACCTCATTTTAATATTTTTAGTTTCATTGGTGCGTATCGCATTCCCCAATTGCTCCTATTAACGTTCTTTGGATTTCTCGGTACAATCGATAGTAATTAATTTCCATCGAGATATATATATATATATATATATATATATATATATATATATATATATGCACAGATGATAAACCCTCTGTATTTTCTGATTTAGAAGAGGACAATGATATTGAAGGTAGGGGCATCTTTAGTGTACTATCATTTGACTTCTCTTTTATATATTCCTTGAATTTGACGTGTATATAGGTTTCACGTTTTGTTGGAAGTTGATGAAAGAAAACGTAATTGTAGAAGACGTCTTGCTGGCCACAATGAGTGGAGAAAGAAGCCACATCCTGATTCAATGGCTTTCAATCCTTCCAGATTCATACCCCGTTTCTATTTTTTATTGTAGAACAGGGAGCGCTGCGGGGCAGCAAGTCCCTGCCGCCAGCCAGTAGATCTTTCTCAGACTCCATCGATCAAACTCCTCTAGAATTTTTAATAATCAAATTAACTACTGCCACTAGAAAGAATGATTACCATTTCCCAAATATACTTGTTTTCGTGTTATCTTCGTTGAGATGGAACAACCATTTTATGACAGCCATAAGCTACATATTGTTGCTCCTTTGTCCCTCTACTATTATTAAAGTTATAAATTAGAAAAACGTGAGATTGAAGATTGGCATTTGATATGTTGTGGGTCTTGCTGTCGTTATTGTAATCAAAGTAGAAAAACGAGATATTGAACAATGCAATCTGATTCGATAGGTTAGGGATCGATCTACATTAGCATGTCTATCCGACCTTGTAAGGATTGTTATAATTAATAAAATAATGATTTTTTCTTATGACTCCGAAGGATCTAATGGAACCAAAAATGCATGTTTTCTTATATTGATATATTTAATTTTTGCTTTGAACTTACATTACATCTTACGTATCGCTGTAGAACTTTACGATTACAAATAGTCTATTACTGTTTCAATTTCCTCGACGTCATAAAATGCAAAAAACTATAACCTTGAGAAACAAACAATACATATTACGCCGATAGGGGCCTATTGGAATTGGCTTCATTAGTGCTTTTGCTAATTAATATTTTTCATCTGATGGTCTAGATTGAAAGATGCCGGTATATTTTGGTTGTCACCACTAAATCAATGGACAAAATTCAAACAAATAACTTCCTTGCATATCTAAATCACATGTTTAAACCATACTTAAATAATTTTTTTACAAAACATGATTAAAAATTTACTATGCCATTTGTTTACCACCATCTATCAAATTAGGGTGAACTCTAGAAATTAAAAAAATAAACAAATTAAAATTTACATACTACCACTTGCCAAGTATCATTTAAAAGAAACTGGCTATACACTTTGCGGCGAAGGCACAAGAGGAACAACACGTATTAGTGAACAACCTGACCATGTTGGTGCGCACGTTCGCAAGGGTCTCCTCATGCCTCTCGAGAACATGGATGACGGGGCGGGGTTGAATCGACCGTGGACATCTGGCTGAAATTTCATTATTTCTAGCTATGCCCTTTACTGCTTCATAACGCACCCAGATATTTTTGGAGGTAGATAGCCACGTGGCCTTGGAATTTAAAAAAAATTGGGTATACACTTGGTGGCGAAGGCACCAGAACGGCCTAACCAACCTATCTGCTGTGATGGTTGACATTTCGTAACGCTGCATTCTTTCAGACCATAATTCCACCCAGTTTAAAGCAGCCGACACATTTGGAGGCAGAGAATTGGGACTATGGCTGGTTGGATCGAAGAAAGAAATCCTTCCGAGGAGATTCGCAGCTGTAGAACGCCCGCTCTGGACGGTAAGCTTTGGAATACTTCCTCCCCTCTTTTTTTATCAAGTTGCGTGTACTAGTTAGAAGGGTATAATTGCATGTCTCTTTCCGCAACGTTAAATATATTTCCTATACTGTCATAATAGCGAATGGCTACTAAACGTCTATCAGCAAGAACATTAAGTATTCATTTTGCGTAGAATTAAATGCCATGATTGCATTAGTTTGTTTATTCCATGTTGTTTTCATATATTTCTTAGATTTTATAAGTAAAAACTCAGACAATGAGATTGTATAAATAACCTAATTTTAAGTAGATTTCATATATGTTCATATGATAATTTTCATCTTGTACCTCTATTCTCACTTAAACTACTTATGCATCCGAGTCTGGGACGGGTTTTCTCAGTTCTTAAATGATAACCTTATTATGCATGTGCCAAAATGATCATGCATTACGTTTTCAGTGGCGTTGAACAGCCCAATCTTCGAAACCTTCACTCTGTCTATTAATCAGTTTAATGTTTGCATTTGGGGCCTACTAAACTGACTGCCTGTTTATATTAAGTACCATGATTTCAGTTAGGAGATCAACAGTCCTGCAATTTGATGTGTATTATAGGGCACTTAGATTTTTCTTTTTCGTTTCGGGTAAGTTTTTTTGGGTTGGAATGGTAACAATTATTTTGATGATAACAGCTAATATGTTGTTTTAAATAAATAAAAAATTTAAAGCTTAATTAACAATGTTCCTTTTAAGTAACAAAATTCAAACTTATAACATAATTAAAATTAAAATTACCAAATATATGACGTACTTCACATGCTGCTTATCCCAGTCATTGAGAGATGAAAGAATAGGGTGATAGCGAAATGATTTTAATTCTAAATTATTAAAATTATGAATTTTTTTATAGTAGTTTTATTTTATAAGTTAAAAGATAATAAAAAGTTGGAGTTTTAAGTTTTTAGATTTTTTTTGGAATTATGTGATATAATGTATTTTTTTGAATAAAGTATATTTTTTTCAAATAAATTTATAACATAATTAGATCATGTAGATTATATAACTCAAACCTGGAATTTTATTAACATAATAAAAACTAATAATTTAACGAAATGAATTATCTAACTTTTCTAGATAGATTTTCTAATAACTTTTGTAAGTTCAATGAGAGAATAGAATTCCAAGGGATAGAGTTAGAGCGGGGCGGATCTAATTACCTTCAAACCTGTGAAATCGATTGCATATAAGGTACCAATCCCTGTGAAAGAGTTATGTTCGTAAATGAAATTGAATCTACATTCTCTGTGTATGAATTAAATGTGCATTAATATTGTGTGAAGAGGCTCTAACGTATCTAAAATCCATTCTGCTATTGTTATGAATTTGTGTATGGATTGCTGGATTCGATTTAGTCAAAGCCAATACAGACAAGTCGTTGAACACGGAGTATTGAGTGGTGTAACTCTTTGTAGGAATGGTTCAACAGAGAATCGATGAGTTCGATCCTTTTGATGAGGAACGCAAGTGAAATTAACTTTGTTTATTGAGCTTGTTTTTCTGTTTGCCGGAAGTGAAATCTATTTAGATCGATTCAAAGCTTTAACGTTGAAGATGAGCTTCAATGGAGATGAACGACAGCATTTTGAAGTAAGCGGATTTACGAAACCATACTGCCGGTTTCACACCGCTCTTAGGCCCGAAGTGGTTTTCGAAATAAAAATGTGATCAAATCGCATTGAGCCACGTCACAAGCCCGATACCGGCCATTTCACACTTTTTTCTGGAGTTAAAGTTCTGTCCATAAAAAGTGCAATCATTGTCCGATCGCGAGTGTGAAGGATCCGAGGATTTTTGCACAAGAGAGTTGCGTGGGAGTTAACTCGAAGGTATGGGCCAAGCGTTCACTTAATTGATAAATGTTTAATTAAGTGAGATCTAGATATTGGATGTGTGGGAATTCAACACCGATTAAAATGTCTTGTCCACCAAATTAAATTAACCACTCAATTGGTTGTTAACATCATAAGAGATGTGGGTAAATTTGAAATTCATTTAATGAGTTTATCACTAATTACATTAAATTTTAATTATTTTTAATTAATAAATTTTTTATTTAATGATAAAAATATTAATTATGAAATCAATTTTTTTTTAAAGAATTTGATATATTTAAAAACAATATAAATAATAAAAATTATATATCTATATAGATATTTGAAATTAGGTTAAATATTTATTTAATGTTGAATTGGACTTAAGGTTGAAAGTTTCACAGTTTCTCACCTTAATATTTCATTTTTTTCTTTAAATAAAGAACCAATAAATGAACTATATGGGTGGAAGCAGCACCACTGATGCTCGTATCTGGCCCACCATTATTTCTTACCAAATTGCTGGCCATACCCCATATTAAACCCCGTGCATCTTTTTGAACGCGACTGCTTTAGACCTATTGCTCAGCAGATCGGAGAGATTTGATCGCTCTCGCGTTTTTTCAAGTGTGGAACTTTACCGCTAAAAACGTGAAATTACTGGGTATTTCAAAACACCTAAGGGGCACGTGTCATCATTTGGCGTATATCGCGTTTTTTCCACAAAACCAATCTCATTTTCATTTCATCACCAACGCGAAACCCATTATCCCAATTCTTGGATTCCGAAAAACTTTTTACAGGAAAATGCAGATTAAAATACGCTCAATACAAGATTTGCTCCTGCTTCCATTATTTATGCTTTGGCTTCTCCGCTTTACCACTTTTTCTGCGTTTCACCAAGATTCCCTTCTCCAACTTTTGTAACTTGATACGCACGGGTTCTCTACTATTGAATGAGCCTTGAATCATATTTTACTACGCCATTTCTTGTATAGACTCCGCCCTTGCTCTTTGCTCAACGATCCATTGATTCCTCCTTCGACAATGGGTTGATTCAACATTTCAAACAGGTCCTTTAAAACCCCAACATCCAGTCAACGCATGGTTTATTTCTATATCCAATTACTGTGATTTAAATATACAGTAAACCCTTGAATTCCTATCTCCTATGATTCAATTTAATCGTTTACAAATACAATAGGTCCCCATATGTGGCTTATAACATATATATTATAAATATATAATATTTATAACATATATGTATATAATCAATGTTTTGGCAAAACAAAAAATTTAATCAAAAAGCTTAATGAATCTATGAACTCGTATTTCAAAACATATTATATTTTGTTATTATATAGCTAAATAAAAAAATCATAATCCTAAAAATTATAATTATATATGATATATTTTATTTCTCCCTCGTAAATAAAATCTTATGATTTTTTTTTATTAAAACAATGAATTATAAATAAATAAGCACTCTCAATATTACTATTTTTGTAATAAAATGGTAAGAAAATGTATTAACATTTAACAGATTCAATTTATTAGGCTCATAACATTTCTAATTTATGACATTGACACCATTCATTTTATAATATTGATGCACGGGATGTCGTGATTAATGACTTTCTCCTCGTACTTCTCCATGTGTGTCATATCTTTAAATCTCTACAACGGAGATTTTCAATTTAGAAAAATTCAAATTTATTGCTAATATTTTATTATTTTATTAATAAATATTTAATTTCAAGTATTTAATTATTTATAGTTAAATTTATAATTTATAATATTTTTTTTTAATTTATAGAATTAATTTTTTAATTTAATTTATTAATTTGAATAATATATATGATAATTTTTTATATTAATGAAATGACCTCACCTCACTTTCCTAGATTATATACTTACAAATAACCTCAATTTCTCCATTTACATAGAATTTAAGTCAATCAAACCACATACATTCAGAACCAATTTCCTCATTACATATATGAAATTAAATACAAAGGCATCCACTTACAAACTTCTTGCTTGGCTAGATTTTCAGTTTGATGGCCCTTCTATCCTCAGAAGCCAAGGAGATCACAGAAACAAGAGACATGCCTGCTTGATTATATGATATGATATGGGAGATTTTGAAGTATGAGATAGGTCGAAATATTTAAGCAAAATATAATCTGCCCCTCGTATTTATAGGGCTTCTTGCGGCCCATGGATGGTATCGATTAGACTTTAATCTATATTAAATATAGATTACACCTCCCATATTGAAATGGATGATTACTTACATAAAAGTAGTTGAATATTTAATATCATTTTCTATTTTTTTAATGTATATATGTCACAAAAAAATATAATGAAGAAGTTATTTCATGTTTCATTATATTTTATAACAAATAAAGTAATAGAACATAATATTGGAGGTCTCTCCCACTAAAAAGAATTTATTGTGGTAATAGATATTTATTACAACATTATTCTTTTATGGTAATACATATTTATTACATCATTAATGATGTAAGAATCTATTGTACTCTTTTACATATTTTTTCATTAATGGTATTGAACATTTGGTTGGTTTCATGTACTTAAGTATCCACATCAAATCCCTTTGGGTTAGGTGAAATATTCTACATTAAGAGTTTTTTAGGAATAACACACACTAATGTGGGGAAGTATGTCTTGGTTTTCTCATGACATTTTTTGGGGAAAAATAATATAGATTACACCTCCCATCTTGGAGGAGGAACTTATTGTTCCCTTTGTCCCTTGTCATCCTCCCTTTTCATTGCCTAATAAGGTTGTCTCTAGTGTCGTTGTTGAAGTTGAGAAGTCTGAAATAAAAGTGATGATCCATTCACACCACCCTAATTTTATCTACTTGGTGGATGCTCTATCCACAAGAAACCTAAGGTGAATATTGGTCCCTTACTCCCCCAGGTCAAATTAATGTAGATAACCAAAATATTGGTGCTATATTTGTTTAATTAAAATATATAATTAATATTTCTTAAGCCACAAATCAAGTTTTGATTTTTGGCTTAAGAAATATAGACATAAGAAAAATACTTATTAAGATTAATAGTAAATTAGTGAGTTCTTTTTAACTACTGTAATAATGTTCTTGTGGGTCATATCGTTTTATACATTATGTATATGTGCATGTTACTATATTTGTAGATGGAAAATTTCTTTTCTATATTGCTTATTCTATTCACCATTAATTGAAAGTTGTTTTGTTGATATCACGACTGTTTTCTTTTATGTTAGGTGATTTCCTTGTTTTATCATGGATCCAGCTATTTGGAGTTGTATTCCATTTGAAATTCTTGAAATTATCTTCCTTTGGCTCCCTTTATCAATTGTGATAAAGTTTAGCATTGTTTTTCAACAATGGAAGACTGTTTTGCAAAATCCTTGTTTCTTATTGCGTTGCAAGCATATCTGTACAAATGAATTTGGATTTATGGTTCCTTTCGTCAATGATGAAGACAATTATTTTGCTGCTGAATACCTTAATCAAAATGGGCGGATATCTCGTTTTCATTTGCGATTCATAGATTCAAGATACAAGGTGGAGTCTACTATTGGACCAATGGTGGTTTTATCCTTACCAACAAAATTCTCCCATTCACGAAACTATTTTGTGATGAATCCATTTACAAAGGCCTTAAAAAACATTGGGCGAATACGGATTGGAGACTGGGGATTCTTTTCGTTATTGGAGAATGTCAGCAGCAACAAATATGACTGGGTTGTTCTAAAACATATCTATGATAGAATTCAGTCTAAATTTTATGTTTACAGTAGTATTTATAGGGTTTGGCGAAGGGCTGATCTTCCATTTGGTGGCACTTCACCCCCTCAAAATGGAGTGTTTTATAGAAGTAAATTGTTTTGGCTCTACCTCGACACAGAGTATGAATATTATCCTCGATATGGGTATACAATCTACTGGTTTGATGTGATAAAAAATGACTGGGGATTTTCATTTGTTCCAATCACTGACATTCGGTGTATGTCATTGGCAGTATGCAAGAATGAGTTGATATGTCTTATCAATGATGGCTCCACTTCTGTATGGTCAATTGAAGAAATAGATAATTTTCAATTTGGTCACCCGTGTATTGAACGAAGAATTGATTACTTTGAGGATGATTGGGGCTTTAGATGGAAGTTGTTGGAAGAAATGTCTATAGATATAAATATGAAATGTCCTGGTTATCTTCCTTTTCGAACAGTCCAAGGTGTGGTTCTTATGTGCAAATGCAGTGAAGTTCCTTTCCTATTATATGACATGATGGCTAGCCTTTGCTTCCCAATAGATATTGATAATTCAACTAATCAACAAATGAATGGATTTTGGTCTCCAATGTTGCAGGATTGCAATGATTTGATCGAGTCTGGAAATGTTTTTGCAATTTCTCCGCGTATGGATTCTATAGATGAGATTCCACCATTAGATGTGGACATGGAGTCTTAGGCTATTAGCCATTTTGTATTCTCTCTGTCGTCGTGGAAAATATTTCCTTTTTTTTTTTACTTTGCATACTTTTGGGTATGTATGCTAAGACTATGGATATTTATATGGCTCCATTCTGAGGGGGTGTCTTCTATATGTGTATGTAGCGGATGCTGGATATTGAATTCCATTGCAATTTGCTCGAAAATATTTATTTTTTTTGTCTCGTTTAGTCCTCTTAATTGCATTTGAATGTGTTTGGATGTTATCCATTTCTCTTTGTTTCTATAATTGTAATTACTGTGACTTATTCTATACATGGTGTTTCCATCAGTTTTTTCTCATTGATTCTCAAACAATGTTATATCTTTAGGTTTTTTTGATGGTATATAGTTCCAAATATTTAGATATATTTCAAATTCATATAATTCTTTAGAATTTTGTTCCATTTATATGGGTTTCCCATTACAGTTATAATATGATACATGAAATTTAATCCTTTTTTGTTTTGGCCATTTGAAAAAATCCATTTTTCTTTTTAGCCATTTGGTTGGAAAAATAACGTAAACGATTTTAATTTGTTTTGTGGGTGGAAAAAAAATGTGTTCCTTTTTCATCCTTTTCTGTTAATTTATATTGGCTATATTATATCTGTTGCATTTTTATTTTTATATAGAAAATATGTTATTATTCATTGTAGACATGTCATCTGAAGGTACAAGAAAGCGTACAAGAAAAAGGAATAAGTCACCGACATCGCGTGACAAGTCTAATGAAAGTCGTCGTTTACGGTATCGACAAACTAAGGGCACAATAAATGAGCATAGGAGAGCTAAATATCATAGAAGAACAATTGAAACAACTCTTGAAAATGATTTTATGGTTCCTCGTAGGTATCATAATCATACTATGGAAGATATCATGGAAAGAACATTTCCGCTTGGTAGTTCGTTGCCAGAATATGCTCCTCGTCAGCATAATTTTGTTTTTCAACGCCCTCCTGAAAATTATCATAATATTGAGGAAACATCTCGCAATAGGGAGGAAAATCATATTCATAACGTGGATGCAAATGTTCACCCTAACCCTTCTGTCTTTGCAATTGCATCTTGTGAGAAAGGCCAAAGGTTGCAAAATATCCATGGTGGAGGCAATGATGACATTGTATGTGATGACTTGGATGATAGTTTGATTGGCCATTTGTTTGATAAGTTGGATCCAACTGGTCGAAACATCGTATCTTCCAATCTCCCTTCTGGAAATAATGTTGTCCCATGAACAGAAACATTCATCCCTGATAGCAGTTCGTGTGGAACAATGGAGGTAATCCAATGATATATTTACAGTTGATGCAATAGTGGTTGTTTTATTACATTCCTCTATTTACATTTCTTTAGTGATAAGGTATTTTATTCTCTTGGAGTAGGATACACCTCATTTTAATAGAGGTCTAGAAATTTTCTCTCCGCGTCTTCCATCTCCTAATCTGAGATTTGAATATGAAGCAGGTCATAACCTTCCACTGCATTCTCCTCGACAATCAAATTGACAAACTGATGTTAATGTTCAATGTGTTTGATTTGATTTTTCTTTATTTGAATTTTTGGTGCATATTTTGTTTTTCTTCAAACAGGACACAACTCATTTCAATAGAGGAATACAAATTAACTTCGTAGATGTTCCGTCTACTGATGTTATAATTGAAGAGGAACCATCGCATAGCGTTCATCCAGATCACCAAAAAAATGTAAATGTTGAATACATTTGATATTTTCCTCCTTTTTTTCATTTATTGTTAATTGTAAAATTAGAAATCTATCTTTTTTCGACATTTAGTTTTATAAAATATTTTAATTTGTTTTAATAGGAAAAAACTAATTTGAATGGAGGCGTCGAAACTAACTTGCCAAATGTTCAATCTACTGATGTTAGAAGTGAAGAGCAACCATCTCGTACACTTCATCAACATCGCCAAACAAATGTAAATATTGAATGAATTTATTTATTTTTTCCATTTTTTCAATTCTAATTATTTGGACATTCAATTTAAAAAAAAATTATGCTAAAGAAACCTTTGCAAAATCTCAGGTTCCAGAAATGCAGACCACAGATTTGGAAACCCCATGTCATAGATTTGTTCCACATGTTTCAAATTTGGGGAGGGAGTCTCGTGGTGCTGAAAATCAAATAAATCTTAGAATAAATTATACTCTTCCACATCATTCTCCACATGGTCCAACCAATACAAATCATATTTATTTTGATGAAAATATGATTGCAGTGCATAAAAGATTTCGAGAAAAGCTAGATAGCTTGTCAGTTGTCCAAATGTGCCACATTTGCAATGAATCATATCCTGGAATCCACGTTTTGAGAGATGCTGAAGGACCTGTTTGCAGACGATGTAAGAATGAAAGAGGTTCGCATCGTTTTTGTGGCTATAATAACATGGATCCTGGTGAGCAACCTCATATTTTAAGAGTTCTTACTCAAGTTGAAGAAATGTTAATAGCACGTGTAAATCCTATTTTGCAAGTGACACATGCTCGAGGTGGGCAATATAAGTATAGCGGACACACAATTAGCTTTCCCCAAGATATTTCAACAATTGCACAAAGTCTTCCGCGTCGTGTTGAAGATCTTGACTTTCTAATTATGAGGAGACATGCTGCTCAGTCTAAATATTATGAATGTTATGTAAAAAGATCTCGCGTTATGGATGCATTGCGTTTCAAAATTGAACGTGATCAATATTATCGAGATGTTGTAATTGACTATGATTTAGTGAATGCTCTGCCCGAAAGATCAACAGATGTCTCCTCCAGGCTTAAATTTGTTGATTGTGACATTGTAGAATCTGAGTTCAGTGCAGCTAATAATGAAGGGTTTCCTCTTAACCATTTTCCCTCTCATCCTTCGTCTTTTATTGCTCGCCTACCCAATGAACGGAGATAAGTGGAAGAAATTAGAGCATTTCTTGATAATGTTGATTCTTCATATGTTGATGAAATGGATTGGCCCAGTATTGGAACGTCTCCAGTGAATGAATATAATACTGAGGGGTTATTAGATATGGCATTCCCCACATTGTTCCCCACTGGTGCTGCTGATTGGTTGCAACCACGCATTTGTACTATTGAACTTCATGAGTATGCATTGCATATTCTTAGATACTATGATCAGAGGTTTGGAAGCCATCCTCGCTTCCGATATTTCCTGTTGAACATGATAATGAGGCATCGTAGCCAAGCAACTGCTTCAGTTTTTGTGAAGAAAAATTTACATGATAACTCACCGACAACAATTGATGAGTTGCGTTAGCAACTTTCTGATTTACCAAATAATAAGTTGGCTGAGCATCTTATGCGGTTTGGGTCTTCTCTAAGAGGTACAAGGGCATACTGGACTAAATGTCGAGCTGAATTGACTGACATGATTACTCAGTTGGGATGTCCATCTTTGTTTTTTACTTTGAGTGCAGCTGACACAAAGTGGCCAGAGCTGCATAGCCTCATGCCTGTATCATCACATTCTCGTTCCTTAAATGAGCATCGTATGAAAGTTGAAAATGTTATCCAGTACCCTCATATTGTTGCCACATTTATGCACCATAGATTCAATATATTTCGAGAGGAAGTTATCCAAAAATATCTTAAAGCTAAAGACTTCTGGTATAGGTCTGTTTTCTTGAATTTATTTTCTATTCGTTGTCAATTTCTTATTGATTTTCCATTCATATTTATCGTAGTAACTCTGTGTTCATTTTTTCCAGATATGAGTGGCAACATAGAGGTTCAACACATATCCATGGTTTCCTATGGTTGCAAGGAGCTCCTGACATGGAAAGACTTGATTGGTCAAATGATTGTGATTTGCAACATGCAAAGAGATTCTTTGAAAATTATGTAACTGCATGGAATCCACATGAAATACATCATCGCAATATAATGGTTCCAAGAAGTCTCAATGATGACCCTTGCCTATTGAATACTGATCATATTTTCTCTTGCAATCCTCATAATGATTATGAAGAATTGTTGAACCGTGTCCAAAGGCACACAAAGTGTAGTGTAGATTCTTGTTTGCGCAAAAAGGGCACTATTCTCGCTTGTCGGTACAATGCCCCATGGGATCTTTCTGGGGAATCAATATTGTTCATAGATGATCAAGGAAGAAAAAAATATGAACCAACAAGAAATGATGATAGGCTCAATGTACATAACATTGACCTTCTAACAATGTGGCGTGCAAATGTTGATTGCCAACCAGTGCTTTCTCGGCATGCTATCCTGAAATATATTGCTAAGTATGCATCAAAAGCAGAGAGAAGGTCTGAAAGCTATCATGATATGTTAACTAGAATTTCAGATTCTTTTGCCTCTGAGGATCATGCTTTATGTGCTTACAGGAGGTTTCTTGCAGAAACAGTCGTTGAACGTGACATTGGAGCACAAGAAACATGTCATATGTTGCTTAAGCTAGCTCTTGTTGTGTGTAGTCGACAATTTGTTTCCTTAAATGTTGGAAGAAAGGTGTTCAGGAAAATTTCAAGGGATGGCCTGCACTGTTCATCTGAAAATACATTTGTTCAAAATTAGCAGAAGAGACCTTCTTTCCTTGACCATATATCTTTGATAGAAACAACAAGATCTTGGACCTATGTGAGCAGCCGTAAAAAAGATCCATGGAGGCCAAGAGATGCTCATGCAATTGTTCGAGTGTGGCCACGGTTTTATTCTATTCCTGGTGAGGATTCAGAGGAATTTGAAACGTTTTTCTGGTCAGAATTGCTCTTGTACAAGACGTTTTGTGACATTTCTGCAGAGATTGGGCTTTCAACTGAAATTATTGTTGAAAACTGGAGGAATTTCCGATATCGAGCTTGGCATGTTGATTGAAATCCATCAATTGATGAAAATATTGAAGATGGAGAAGATGGTGATTTTTCTAACCAGGAAATGAATCTTGAAGATGATTTTCAAGAGTGGCAACTTTTCTCTCGCTTGGTTCCACCAAATACTGTCAATGTTTCTGATCTTCACACCCTTGGTCGAAGGGATTTTGATATATCCTTTGACTGGCAAGGTACAACTATTTCTGATGATGTGGCCGAAGAAGCTATTAATTTTATAAGGAATGCAATATCAAGGGGTGATATTGGTGACCTTTCAAATAGAACATTTGTCTCTCTAGATTCATTGGGAGAAAAACAACGACTTGCTTTTGAAATCGTTTTAAGGCATTCTGCTGAATATGAGATTTGTGAAGCTCTTCTTATGATTATTCAAGGCACTGTAGGCACTGGCAAGTCTTTCTTTATCCATTGTATTTCTGAGGCTCTTTCTAATCTGTCAAGTAATGGAAAAAGTCCTTTGCTTCTTCTTGCCCCAACAGGAATAGCTGCTTTCAATATACATGCAAAAACAATACACTCTGCTTTGAAAATCCCAATTAGAGATATGAAACCACTACAGGGTCAATCATTGGCACTATTCCAAGAGGAAATGAGGCACATTCGATATATATTGATTGATGAAATGAGATTTTTAGGATCAAGGTTGTTCATGCAAATAGATGCTCGATTACGAGAAGCATTTCCAGATAAAAAGAATTGTCCTTTTGGTGGTAGATCCATGATCCTTGTGGGTGACCTTGGCCAACTACCTCCTATGAGAGATAAGCCTTTGTATGTAGGTAATACAGCAGGGAAAGTCTTATGGAAAAAATTCAATACTGTTGTCACTCTTGACACAATATTTCGCCAACAAGGGAGCAATGAGAAACAATCTTGTTTTCGTCGAGTCCTCAATAACATAAGAAACGCAGAACCTGTTCTTGATGATTGGGAGTTTCTTATGTCACGGGTTGATATCAGGTTGCATCCTAGAGAAAGGGATTTATTTAATGCAGTAGTTCACATGTTTCCAACAAATAATTTGGTCTCCTTCCGTAACAGACATATGTTGAAATCATTAAATTCTCCAATTGCACGATGTATTGCTATGAATTCAAGGCGTTCAGAAATCAGTGGTGCCGATGATGATCAACTGGACCATGAAGTTTTGTTGTGCCGTGGCCAGCGTGTTATGTTGACATGTAATTTGTGGGTTGAAGCTGGTTTGGTGAATGGTGCACTTGGGTATGTGAAGGAAATATTTTATATGCCCAACTCTAAGCCACCTGAGCTTCCAATGTTCACAATTGTTATTTTTGATAAGTATGTTGGTGTTTCGTTTGATGCAAGCAATCCAAACATTGTGCCTATCACACCAGTGATAAGAGGAAATCGAAAACAAATTCCTTTAAAGATGGCATGGGCTCTTACAATTCACAAGTCACAAGGTTTGACTTTAGAGCGAGCATCAATTGATATCGGGAATAGAGAACAACAAGGCCTGACCTTCACAGCCATATCAAGAGTGAAATCAATAGATGGTTTACGCATTGCACCGCCTTTCTCTTATCAGTGTTATGCCAAGATGAATAATAGTGCGTATGTTACAATTAGGAAGAAAGAAGAGGAGAGATTAAAGTCAATATCGTTATGATATGCAACTATTAATATAATAATAATGCTTTTGATATATTAATGAGATGACTACATTCATCAAATTCATAGTAGTATTTTGGAATGTTATTTACATCGTTTTTTTTGTTGTTTAATTTTCTTGTTTTTTTAATGTGGTTTTTTGTTATTTTTCCTACAATGAACCATTCAGAGATAAAAAACTAGTTATATGACCCAACCATTAAAAATCAAGATGGAATTCCATATCACTGTCACATGTAACTAATAGTATTCTGACATATTTATAGAATTTTTTATAGTTCTTTTTTATTGTCGTCTCTTTTTTCATTTAGTATAATAATTCTTTTGATGTATTAATTAAATGAATACATTCATGAGATGCAATATAGTAATATATGAGAAATTTCTTACATCGTTTTTCGTGTTGTTCAATTTACCTCCTTTTTTTAGTCGCTATTGTTCTTTTGTTTACAATAAACCATTCAGACATATATAGCCAATTATATTAGCCAATAATTGAATTCAGGATTGATGTCCATATCCCTATTACATGAAACTAAAAATATTTATCAATGTGGTTTGCTAAATATGTTGTGGTTTGGGTCAATGATAAGATATTTATATTTGATAATAATATTAGACTAAAATTAATATATACATTGACATTAATTTAAATACAAATATTGAATTACTAACATTATTAATATTTCATTTTAAACATTGAGTTTAAAATTTTGTGCTTTCTTGTTGATTATTGTAATAGGGGTCATACCATCATTTAATTTTATCACTCATTTCATGTGTGCAATATGTATTTCTAATGAGGTTTATGTTATTTCTAATGAGGTTTATAGCATGACGTTTTTACGATTAAGTTTTTTAACAACAATACAAATGGGGTGTTATATATATATCTACCTAGATGTTTCTATCTCTTTCTGTATTAATTTTTATTTTGTTGTTTTTCCTTTCAAATGCAGGTATGGATAATAATGATGGCATCTATTATAATGAAGCGGTAGCAAATATTTCTAGACTCATCAGTCTTGTTTCTTACATTTGAAAAAAACTCGATAGAAAACATGGCTTCCATCTTGCTTTTATTGATCAACATCTTCTTGTGCTAGATGAAATGACATATGGTGACGGCCTTTAAAAAACCGTCACTGTAAGTGTATATAGTGATGGTCCTTTATGGTCAGTCACCAAAGACATTTTCAATGACACTTTTGGTGAGGGTTGTTAAAGGCCCGTCACTAATTCTCTCTTTGGTGACACTTCTAGTGACGAACTTTTAATAACCCTCACCAATTCTCTTTTTGTTACTTTTGGTGACGGTCAAAAAATGTTCGTCATCATTGATCATTAAAAAACCGTCACTGTAAGTGTATATAGTGATGGTCCTTTATGGTCCGTCACCAAAGACATTTTGAATGACACTTTTGGTGAGGGTCGTTAAAGGCCCATCCCTAATTCTCTCTTTGGTGACACTTCTAGTGACAAAGTTTTAATGACCCTCACCAATGCTCGTTTTGTTACTTTTGGTGACGGTCAAAAAATGGCCGTCATCATTGATCATTCGAATGAGTTTTTGATGATGCTATGTGCCTGTTAATATATTTTTTTATCAAAAGTTAACGATTTAATACCATTATTATGGAGTATTTTTTATAATATGTCCAAAGCCATAGTGGTTAGGTTCAGTGAATTTTTTAGAAGTAATTAGTGTGTATCATTTCCCTCAAGTAATAACTAGTCGAATAGAGATTTTCTATGAGTCAACAAATGATTCATATATATTAAGTTTATTATCTAGAAAATTCCCTTTAGATAAAGTTCCACTATTGTGTGTAGAAAATATATTATTTAATACATAATCAAGCTTTGACAATTCTATTAATGAGAAAGACCTAACGATCCTCACCAATCTGGGCATGCCTTAAATTAATGCTTTGGCACACACTAACATTTCTTAGCACCCCACATGTATTGGAACATCTTTGTACCTAGGACATCTTGTGATGACACTTACGCCCAAGCACATGGTGACATGCGCTAGCACAACATCGAACTCTGTTAACATGTGTTGGCATGCTGCATATAGTCCCTAGCATGCCTTGGAACACCTTGGTTGAATGCATTGGCATACATTAGCACTTGGCACACAATGCCACTTGGCATGTATTGGGACCTATTATTAGTGTGCCTAGCATGCCCCTTTTCAAAAAGATAAAGTCCTGACTTATTAACCCTCTTATTGGTTCTTCATTTTGTTTCCTTGACACATATTGACATACCCTAGTCCCCTGCACTGCATCCTTAGCACCCAACATGTATTGGCATATCTTGGCACTATTAATTGGCACATGATATAATTAGCACACCCTGGAACTCCCAAGCACACTTTGGGAATTCTTGACATGCCTTGATATTCGCTAGCATGCCTTACCAATGCTTAGCATACCTTGTCAGTCCCTCCTTGGCATGACAACTAACACTCATTAACACTAGTCTCTGGCGCACGTTCCTCATATTCATTAACTTTCATGAATTTTTACTTAGTGCTCCCTTAATTTTTTTTCCTAGTAATCCTTAACACTCATGAACATGCATTATCACTCTCTAGCACACTTTAGCACTCTTCAACATTCCCTTCCACTTCATAACATGCATAACACTAGTTCTTGACACATATTGGCGCTTGGCACGTGTTGGTGCTTGGAAAGTCTTAGCATGTGTGGAATACGTTGAGATGCCTTGGTATGATTTGGCATGGTTTAATATTAAATTTATTTGTGATTATCATTTGTTGGAAAGTAGATGAGAAGCAACAAAGGAATACTTGGCACTTAGAATGCACTAAGACTTTGCACTTGGCACCTATTGTTGCCTAGTGTTGGTGTGCCTAGCATGCCCCTCTTGGAAAAGGTAAATTGATGAATTATTAACCCTCTTATGTGTTCATTTCCTTGTAGTTTAAATTTTTTCTCCCTTTTGTTGTCTTGAAATTCCCTGACATGCATTGACACACCCTTTCACATCTTGGCATGCCTTATCACTTGGCACATATTAGCATGTTTGACATGTATTCCCACTATCTGGCACATCAAGGGGGTGAAGAGAGATGTAGTCCTAAAGTAGGTCGAGTACGAGGGCGAGTAAGGGTTGCTTAAGGGAGGTCATGATCATCCTCCAAGAGCAAGATCATCATGTGAGTGTTCAGAAGAATGTTGCATACCTTAAGGGTCGGTTTGCGCTAGGAAGTAGGATGGCATATTGTTGGTTCTCTTCTGGCAAATCGAGCTTAAGAGAGGTTTCTCATGAGAATTTGGGCATGTGATTTCAATGGTGTCTTTTTGTGAAGGCCACATCAAATTCTGAAATGTTGAAATTTGCAACAAGAAACAGTGAGATTGGAAACTAGAAAGGACAAAAAAAAATGCACCCACATTGGTGAGGAATTTTGATGCACCATGAGTGAGGAATGTGGGGCGTCTAATTTATTTTTCCCTTAAATAAATTGGACAATAAATTGTAATTTCATCTCATAACAACTTGTGTTAGTTAATTAAGTCATGATGACCGAGTTAGCTCAATAAATTCAAGTACTTGAGGGTCTAAGATGAGGCATCTAGAGGGATTCTAATATTTTTTGGGTCCAGTTGAAATTGATGCATTAGTGGGATGCAAGTGCAATTAACTCAATTAAATGCGTTAAAATCAGTTTAACTAGTTCTAACTAAGTTATGAGCTAGCGAGAGGTCCAGTGAATTAAATTAGATTTAATTCATAATGAGTGATCAATCATATAACTGATAATTCGCTATTAATAGTTGTATGCATGTCAGTTTCGAGGAATACCCAGTTGAGACAGAGGTTAAAGGGAACATAACTATCAGTTGTATTCGGAGAAAATTTCCCATGTGAAATTATAAAGTCATTGGGATTCCATAATGGATTGTGCAATCAAGGAAGATTGATTTTCCTAATTAATAAGCAGTTAATTCCCTAGCTAGGATTGTATGAGCAAGGCAGGCTGAAGTAAGGATCAGAATTGGCTAAGTACTAGACCGAGTTTTCCTAGATCAACGGGAGACAATTGACAGAGTGCTGGAGAATCTCATGAGAGATTAGGCATTAATGTATTGTTTCATGATTCCTTGACTTAATACACAATAGAGATAGAGGGCCTTTGAGCAATTTCTTTCCCCAAATACATCATGTTGTTGTGCGATTGATAATTGATTTCTCTTACTTATATGTGATTGTGCGATCATGTTTTGTTTCCGCAAATTGTAGGAAGGATTCAATATCTTGTTTTAGTAGATTACAAGATTAGATTGAATCTCGTTGGTTAGATTTTCTACATGGTATTAGAGCAGAATTTTTTTGGGCGGCGAGTTTGCATAGAATATTTGAATATTTTGGTGTAAAATTTTCAAAAACAAATAGGCTATTTGGATTCCTTGTGAAAATCTACCGAAATAGAAAAAAAAAATCGGTCGAATCGGAGCTCGGATGAGGGAGATATCATCGATTTAAAATCAACTCTTTTTTAGAAACCTTTTGTAACGTTGGGACAATTACACTGTGCGCGAGTCAAGAACCTATATGTAATTGAGGTACCAGATGCATGCAAAGATTTGAGGAGAAAGGTAGAAGTTAGAGACTTGGTGGTTAAAAGGGAGCATAAATACCTCTTAACATGAATCTTCATGAGAAGCGGTCTCAGAAGGTTGTGGAGTAGTTGCCACAATTGGAGAAGCAGAGAGGAGACTGAGTGGAAGCATCCACTCAAGCAGAGACCTCCATGAGGGGGAAATTTAATCGAGCCAAATGGGAAGAGGGAGCAGCCATACCTGGAGGTGTAAGCTGGTGGGGTGATGTGTGGACATAATCCCAAGATAAGAAATTTGGGCAAGGTCCATTGAGATGGTGTGTGATCTCATGGATCGAACCTGGCTACGAGGAGCCACAGTACAATAGTAGTAGGAAGGATCAGTTAAATTGATGTAGTCAGATGTCAGCAAGACAGAAATCAGAGTCAGATGTCAAATACTGGATCACAAATTAGAGTTAGCAATATTTCAAAGGGCATGGATGCAGATGTCAGCAGCAGCGCAGAGAATCCAGTACTAGACAGATGCAGTAGCTAGCAGCAGTCAGAAGATTCTGATGACAGATGCATTATACTGAGTAATTTGTTCGGAGGCTATTCAGTTTTAGGACTTGCAGGTGCAAACAACACTAGAGAAGTGTAGCATGCAGAACATTCCAAAAGTACCGAATGGAGATAGATTGAATTACTTTCTTGTTGAGAGGGAGTATTGAAATTTGCAACAAGAAATAATGAAATTGGAAACTAGAAAGGACAAAAAAAAATGCACCCACACTAGTGAGGAATTTTGATGTACCAAGAGTGAGGAATGTGAGGCGTCTAATTTATTTTTCCCTTAAATAAATTGGACAATAAATTGTAATTTCATCTCATAACAACTTGTGTCAGTTAACTAAGTCATGATGATTGAGTTAGCATAGAAGAAGATGGGTTGTGACCCTTAGAGCGAGGTTTATTTATGCAATAAAGACCACAGATCTGGAAGATGGTTTGCAGATTCAGTATCTGTGGAGACAATAGATCCAAAGGAGGGTGGAACCTGAGCAGAAGATTGAGCATGCAGAAGAAATGTGCCATATGAAGAATGGATTGACATGTAGAGGATTTGATTTTGGTGGACTTTCCATAGAGTTTTAGACAAAGATCTGAAGAAACCTATAAAAAATTAGTGAATGGACTGTTAGTGGTTGATTTGTGACCCTAGTTCAGTCATCTATAGATTGTTAGAAGTATGATACGAGGAGTAGTTCATATTTGTTCATAGATTGGACAACAAAGATCAAATTGTCAATACACAAGAACAATGATCTTGAGAGGACTCAAACCATTGTTAGGTGGCAGATTTGAATAACCCTAGATGAAGACAATATTGTGGGCCCTAGATCAGTAAAAGGAATTGAATGTGGTTGGGCAGATTGATGGTAGGCCAAGTACAGTTGGAGGGTTGTTAGGTTACTATCAAAGAAGAGCCCTGACTCTTGTTCTGGTGAATGACAACAAAATTGGTAGAAGGGTAGGTGTATAGGGCCTAAGGATTTGCAGACTTTGAAGGACTAAAGTAATAGTCAAGTGGGCCAACCAACTAGCCCTAGTTCACTATATTGTAGAGGATTGATTCAGTGAGAAGAAGGGCAGCCTCCATAGCCCTGGACATCTCATCTTGGAGCTGTAGTATGGCAAAAGTGGGCAGACCAAAGAGTTGTTCACAAATGGAATTGTGAACAACATGTTACCACTCCTAGTTAACATTCCTTGCACGCGTTGGCACATCCTGACCGCATGCCTCCCTAACACTCTAGCATTCGTTAGCATTGTTGCTAACACGTCTAAAATTATCTCTATTCTACTAGGGTCGGAATATATCTTTTATAATAGAAGGACCAAGGGTCTTGTTTTATTACTACAAGCGTAGAACATGTCGAGATTAGGAAAATCTCAATTATGACCACAAATATGAATGTAAGCCAATATGATCGAGGTTATTGTAAGCTGAATTACGATACAAGCTAATAACAACCTGACTCTCCATGATGATGATCTAAGTTACCTTTGATGAAAAATCAAGGAAGAAGCATAAATTTTAGAGTTTTTTTTTGTCTACTGAAGGAAGAATAACATAGACCAAGCCTCATAAATCCAAAAAAAATCTTACTTGATGGAGTTAAAATAAGCACTAATATGAAATTTTGGAAAAGGTAACACATGAGACGTGGTATGTTGGGTCACCACTTTAGTGGGAGACACTTTGAATAGGAACCCCCTTTTGGGGGATTGTTGTGTCTCCCTTGCAGGTGCTTCCTCTCTATGCAATTTTGATGATTTTTCACCTGAGTTTCTTGCTAGTTCGGTTTTGTTAGTTGGAAATTAGTTGGAATGTTGTGAAGAGTCACAACCACATTTTTTCAATGGTGATGGAAATTGGTTGTGTGTGAAAAGAGTGTGACTCTATAATGAGCTAGAAGTTGGGTTCACCTCAAAATTGGTCATGGGTCAATTATAGGGTGGTCGATTGTTAGTTTTCTTGGTTTTCACACCTGGTAACACATGAGTATTATGTTGGATCAAGAACACCTTAGTGGGAGGAAATTTGAACGAAAACTTGTTTTGGGGATCGATGCGGCTCCCTCATAGGGGCTTTTCCTTTGTATGGTTTTGAGGATGTTGGATCCATGGTGGATGGGTGGAATTGTTAGTTTGTGTGAAGGGTAATGCAGTATAAGATTAGTTTTTCAGACCCATTTGAAGATTGACTAAGGGCCATTTGTAGGGTGATCAACTCCTATTTTGAATATACTAGGCCCAAGTCTCTTTGATTAATGGGGAACTTGATAGGGTGACTAACCTATCAGAGCAAGACCATGCGACACCGTCGATGAGTCAAGTTGTTTGGGAATGTAACCCTAATTGGGTGGTAAATTCAGTCCAAGGCTAAATATGGACAAGATACTAATAAAGAACAAGTATTGTGAGGAAAAGATGAAAAGGACTTTGAAAAGAGAGTTATAGTGCTTGATTGTTGGCATTGGTGTTGTATGTAGAATTTCAGTGCCAATTCTCTAGAATAACGTTATCTATAATGAGAATTTTCCTTGCTAAGAGGGTTCTGAGGCAAATTTAAAACACAACACATAAAGGGCCACTATTCAAAGCCCAATTTGCACCCCATGTTTGTTGCATTGGTTTCCATGTATTGAGGTTTCCCTAAAGAGATGTGAAACAAAAACATGCTATATAAACTTGTAACCCTTGCATAATATAATTGCAGTAATCAATGTAGTCTATACAATGGGAAATTAATTAACTTTGTAAAGCACCCACCTAGTTTAGGTTGCATCTCCATTTTCGTATTCAATAAGGAGCTTCCTCTAGTAAGTACTCGAGCCCGCATTAACGTGGAAGGAAATATTCACAAGGCACCCTGTATTGCGCAAAATGGTCATATATAAAAAGAAGCATTACAAAATAAAATAAAGGACTACAAACCATTTTTGAAATTCATCTATTTTTCTCATCTTCAATCGAGAGAAGATAAATTCCTTCGAAATAATGTAGACATTACTCTAACATTGAGCATATCTATACCTCTACGAGGATCAGATGCCATACCTTTCAAGGTAGTTCTTCTGAGAACAAACTATGCTTTCCTAGATGATTCGGCAGTGACCAAAATAGTAACGTAGCCCATAGTTAATTTCCTAATCCAATTAGAGGTGGAAAATAAAGGAAATACAAATTTTCATCTCATTGTTCAAGAAACGTTGAATGTTAATAGAGCTTTAAAAAATCACCACCAAAAATATAAAATATATTCATGAAATGGTCTCTGCACTTGTCTACATATTGAATTGCAACCATACACTAGCTTGACATCATTAAAACCTAGACTAAATTAAAATTATTGTGCTCGAAATGACATTTTTTTTATTGTGGAGGAAATGCATTTATTTTTTCTTAAGTTCATTCTTTTTAAATGTTTTTTTTTGAAAGTAAAGTTCATCTTTAAATAACAAGTGGTCATTTCTTTCTTTCGTTTTCCAAGTTTGGGATGCAATAGGAACTGAACATTGAGGTCCTAGTGGGTCCCTTATTGAAGAAGTTTCTCTAGCTACAACAAAAATTGTAAGACATTGCTTTGAACATTTCAATGGTTATGGTGAGGACTTATGTATGAGGAAATTAATTGTTTTTGTAATCATCTAAGAAGTAGAAACAATATTTTCTATGCTTAAAATAATGAATGTCAAATGGTTATGGTTATTCTCTAGAAAAAGATAGTTTCCATAGCACTTTTTTCTAGATTGTTTCTTGTCACACAATTTGTCTAATCAAATCCACACGAAATCATAGAAACATACATTTAACAACATCCCTTGCGCCAACAAGGAAAATTGTTAGTGTATTCCTTTTCCATCCACTATTAGGATGGATCTAGTTCATATCTCCATCTCCTAAAGAAATGATCAATGTAAGACTAGGGCATATTAATGTTTTTGTTGTACGAATGGAATATTGCGGGGGAAAATCACACAAAAGACCTGCGTTTCATCCCTACGAGGTACACCTTCAAATATTCTTTGCCCTCCAAGAAATTATTTATCTCAATTAGAACACACGATTTAAACTCATTGAAGATTCACTCAAGAACTATACTCTACCCAACAATGTCATCAATTGTTCTAATATCAAACTTAGTCTAGTACTTTTGTAATTGTAAGTTCTTTGGCTTACAACACCACCTTCATCCCAAATAAAACGTCAAGCTTAGTAATGGGAGCTTAATACCCAAATATGGCTAAATATACCATATCCTCCTCTATCCACTTAGATAATACTTGAGTAGTATTTAACTACTCCAATTGCCATAATGCCTTAGTCACAAATTCATCTATCCCGAGATAGAAATTATACATTAACATAAAAAAACAAAGTCCTAAAAGCAATATTTCTTTTCCATTTTTCCCAAGAGCCAATAAAATGACTTTTTTTCCTCAAGCACCTCTTCCTAATGCCACCTTCTACCTTTCCCAACGCATTTACAAGGATAATTTGCATCCTAAATAAGCTTAGGAGAAATTTAGGGTCATGGTTAAAAACAATCAAGTCGCTTGAAGAAATTTTGTAGGTTAAACCGAACACCCTCGGTAATTGAACCCTAATTTAACTCATCTACCATATTTGAAAGATTTTAGACGATTATTTCCCATTATTGAGTGTTGGATTTATCATAGACTCAAGGTTAATGGAATGCTTCTAAATATGGCCTATTGTTGTCTAATGTCCTATTATATTCCACCTAATAGGGGCCAGAAGGTCTCACTTGAGACACATATAATAATTCCCAATAAGTAACGTGCAAAATGTTAAATATTTGAGTGGGGATCACATTCATTATGATATTATTAGCATCCATTTAAACCACTATAACAAACATCATTATGAATAAAAACTAACATAGATCGCCCAAATATAGTACAAATACAAACACATAGGTAGAATAGTAATCCATTATACTAATAACATGCATAGTATTACCTAACTCTAATGTAGAGCGAACACCAAAAACTAATAACAAATGCAACCCCATTACAACTTCTCCCTAATATTGAATATATTTATGTATGTTATAGACCTTGCATATATAGGAAACTAGAGTGACCTCAAAAAACTCGAAATTATAATAGAGAATTTATCAACTATAAGCCACTCACCACACAAATAGACTACAAAAAGTCTATTTCTTTAGAGAGATATACAAATTATCTAGAAAACTAGGTGCAAAAAACATATGCACTGACTCTTTAACCTTATATAATCAACCTTTTACATATTTACTTCTATAATTTCATATTTTTTTTTAAATTGAATTTTTCTCCATACTAAAACTTTGTAAAAAATGATCCTGCCTTCCTACTCACCCCTAAGTTGGATTCTATCCTTCATATATGTCTTCTTTGTGACCCCAAAAAAAAAAAAAAAACACGCATTCCATATCAAAATATCAAAAAATTTCAAATATCCAATTTTTTCATTTCCCTTTTATTGGAGAGTCAAAATATAAAAAAAAAAATTCAAATATCATTTTTTTTCATTTCCCACTGCTTTGTCCAGGGAAAGAGGAGGAGGGCTACCTCAATTGCGGTGATTTCTTTCATCAGAACGAATCTGAACAATATTCCCCAGCCTGGGGGCACTGGCCCATCCGTAAATCCTCCATCTCTCTTCGCAACTTGATAATACTTCTGGACAAGCGCTTGAATTGCTGTAATCAAGGTTATCCACTCGCTCACCAGAGGCCAAAGATTTGATCGAGGGTCTCCCAAGAAGTTCAAGGAAGGCGCCGGTAACGAAGAGGCCGAGGTATAATTCTTTTCAAGGTTCAGTCTGCTGACAGAAATTCCTTTTCACTCTTAAACCCTTGCTGTCTGTTTGCTTTTATTATGTCACATTTTCTCCAAACTTGCTGTACAAGTAAATAAGTTTATAATGGAGTCTCTAGCCAAAAACTTCTTATCATTCAAATTTCTAGAGGATTATTCAATGGCTACATACGCCAGTAGGGGAAATTTCACTTGCTCGGATACGCAGAATATGTTAAGACTCAGAAAAACTAAATAGTGTCCCACAATGTCAAACATTTGTTGTGAAGTCACAGCATTAACTTCCTGCAACAGATACAACTTTTGCATGAATTTTAAACTTATTTCTTCGTAGTTTCTTAGTGAGAGTGTCTGTTGTCGTATTGCTAGTTTTAACATAGAGGGCAATATTTTTAATTGAGTGAATTTTTTAGCCGATATGCATATGCTAGAATAAGCCTTTGCTTGGACAAATACTGCCATCAGGGACGAATCCAAACATGTTTTTGATGATTCCTTCGAGCCCACATATGTTCTTATGCCAGCTTTTTTAGGTGAAATGTACATCCTGGAGAAACTTGCCTTTATCACATTCCAAGGGTAGTCTCTTACAGGAATTGGACTTGGTTGGAGAGGATAACACTTCTCTCAATCTTTTTGGCTAGAGGAGTCTAGATCCAAGTGCAACCTATTAGTTAAATGCTACTGTTGCCATCAACAGTGAATGATTTCTTCCTTACAAAGAGAGAACATTATCATTGTAGTTAATCTGTTTATCTTGGGTGTAACTCTTTTGTTACTGAACAAGCTTGGTACCATCTGTTTTGAATTTCAATTTAAACAGTGTTTCCATCTAGCTTTCCTACCATATGGAAGTGTGGTTAAGGGCCACATACCTTTTGGCATCAGTTAGTTATACTTCATTCAACTGCATGATGGTTTTTAAGGGCTTGTATCCATGACTAAGGGTTGTGATATGTAGAATGCATGCCCGTAATATTTCAAGGCTTTCTGGCCAGAGGTTTACATATTCAAGTAGAACTTCAAATTGATTGTGATCGGTCACTATTGGTTGATATACTATTTTGTTGATCATGTTGATTTTTACATTGTAATACATGGCTTCTTGTTGCTTGGTATTTGATCTTTCAGGGCTCATTTACTAAACCTGGACCATCATTCATTTTGATTTGCCTTGATTTCATGTTTTCAACTCCTATGGACTTATTTACCTGATTAAATTTTCACCCTTGATGTCATTTTAGAGCCTCCATTTCTTGGAATCAACTTGGCGTTGTTCATGCTTGATGGTATTTTAGAGCCTCCATTTCTTGGAATCGTCTCATAACATAAGAATTCTTTACTTTTGGATAGCTTTACGTGCTTTACTTGACCTTCAAAGTGGAGAATGGCCAACCACTTTTGGGTTATCTACAACTTGTTCATCCCATAGTGTTATTGTTATTGTCTCCGAGCGCTTTAAGCCACATTTAGTAGACTTGGATTTTCATTTCATGTGTCTCATGTCTTCCAACTTCCATTAACTCATTTACCTGTCAAAGTGACATCCCCATTGACAATCAATTCAAGTTTGATCTGCTTATAAGGCATTATTTCCATTCAAATTCTAAGTTGTAAGTTTGTAACCAATCATGATACGTTTGACAACTTTGTCATCAAGTGTGTGCCTCATTTACTGGTATATAGCCACATCTATGCGAACATTTGAAGATCCTCAAGAGATCATTTGTTGCCATTCCATACGATGTCCTCAACTTCCATTGATTTATTCACCCGTGAATATCCATCGAAAGTCACACCCCCTTGACAATCAATTCAAGTTTGATCTGATTATAAGATATTATATCCCTTCAAATTCTAAGTTGTAACCAGTCATGAATCTTAATCGTTTAGTTGAAAATATTTTGGCACTGGATTGCAGTATTTTTACCTCTGATGTTCATGCCCTTGGGTAGATTGCTTTTTGTTCAAAAGGAAGCTGAAAACTGAGGCTTGGAGGACGAAAAGCAAGGGTGAGAGGGGGCACCCCTGTCTCAGCCCTCTAGAGGCTTTGAAAAAATCAGTGGCCCTTCCATTCACCAATGGGGCAATCCAGGGCTCACTGATACAAGCCTTGATCCAATGAACAAATTTGGGGCTAAAGCCAAATTTGTGCAGCACATCCCACAAAAATCTATGCCTCACCCTATCAAAAGCACTTTCGAGATCTAATTTGATGACCATACCTTTCTCTTTCCGGGTAACGCTTGAGTGGATCGCTTCTTGAACCAGAATGTAATTGTCCACGATCTGTCTACCTTGAATGAAACCACCCTGATTCTCGGGAATGATAGCTGGAAGGATGATTTTCAGTCTATTGGCAATAACTTTTGTTATCAGCTTGTAACCTATGTTGCAAAGGGAGATAGGGCGAAATCTGGAGAAGGAATTGGCACCTTTTTCCTTGGGTATGAGAGCCAGGAAGGCCGAATTGGTACTTCCCCCGATTTTCTGACATGTTTGAGATTTCCGGATCATTCTGCATAAGTCTTTTTCCACGATCTGCCAACAGCTCTGTAAAAATCTGGCAGTAAAGCCATCCGGGCCCGGGGCTTTATCAGGCTCCATTGCAAAGAGGGCATCTTTTATTTCTTTATTGGAAACCTCGGCTTCCAAATGCTGGTTCTTTCTGGCGGATATCAGAGAGGGAACCTCGGTCAGGGAATTAGATATCAGCACCAACTCCTCTTCTTCACTATACAGCTTTTTGAAATGGAAATAGGCTGCATTTTTTATGCTTTGAATATCTCTGTGCTTCACATTTTCTTCCTTGATTTCGGAAATGGAATTGAAACTTTTCCTGGCTTGAGCTTGTTTGTGGAAGAAGGATGAATTCCTATCTCCAGCCTTGAGCCAAAGCCTACGGGATTTAATCCTCCAGTATTCTTCCTCAGCTAGGCTCGCCTTGAGAAGCTTTTGTTGGAGGTCGGTCTCTTTGTCAAGAATATCCTTTGTGATCTCTGCATTTTCAGAATATAGTTGATGTATCTCAAGACTTTCTTGAATCTTTTTCCTTTCCACTACAGGATTAGGAAGAGTTTTAACCCAGTTTTTCAGAGCAGCTTTTACTCTTCTAAGTTTTTCCTCCCAAACAAAGAAGGCAGAGCCGTTGACAGGAAGCTTCCAGCTATCTTTTACAATTTGCATGAAGGAGGGTTCCTTGGTCCAAAGAGGGCTGAATTTGAAAGGAATGGGACCTTGGTCCGAATGAGCCAGAAGATCGAGCTTTATAGGTCTGTGATCAGAAACAGTACAAGGCAGGATATGCATTCTAGATTCTAATCCAAGTAGAAGAAAAGAGCTTTGAACGAAAAAGCGGTCTAACCTTGCAGCAATGTGACCCGGACCGAGCCTTTTATTGGTCCAAGTGTATTTGCCCGACGATGGTTTGATGTCGATCATGTCCCACTCCTGGAGCAGATCCTCAACCTGTTCTCTCGCCGGATCTCTGACAATGCTTCCTCCCCTTTTTTCAGCAGAAGATAATGTGAGATTTAGATCTCCTGCGATGATGATATTTGCTAAATCCTCCGATTCTGCCAATCTTCTTATGGTATCCCAACAGTTCTTCTTCTCGCCAGCGTTGACTGGAGCATACACGTTGAAGAGACAAAGGGTCTCATCAGAGTCAACGTGATGAAGTTTAGTGAACAGCCAGTGGGTGTTCACGATTTCTTTGATCCTTGAATATTTGTGTGGATTCCAGAGTGTGCCCAGGCCTCCTGAGGCACCACGAGCTGAGACAGATACTCCTTCACTTTTCTTCCATAGTTTTTTAATGACTTGGAGGAAGGTCTTGTCCTCCATTTTAGTCTCCTGGATGAGGAGTATGTCAGGAGATTCAGATCTCATCAGGCTTTTGGCAGCTTCTTCTTTTATTGTGCTCCCCATACCCCTACAATTCCAAGAGACAATCTTCATCATTTGCTTCTGGAGATTGGAGCTCCTTTAGAGCTCAGAGGCTGATTTCTGTTTGACTTCAGTGTTTTAACCAAGAGCTTCTCAAGGTTTGGTTGACTCCCTTGAACTTTGTCTTTATAAGTTTCCTGCTCTCTTTTTTCACGAGCAGATTTTCGGCCTCTCGCTGATTTTCTAACTGAAGATTGCGAGTCCCCTATTTCGCCTTCTTCTTCAGAGTCCTCCGAACCTTGGACTTCCTCAGCCTCCTCTGAGGGTGTCGCTTTTGACCTATCTGCATTGCTTTCAGCTTGCTTTAGTCCCAGAGAGGACTCTTTTTGGGACGGACCTTCTTTCTGCATCTCTATTTCTTGTGTGTCTTCTGTTGCTGTGCTTAACTGGGTAAATTTATTTCCTTGTTCTTCCAAGCGAGGAGTTTGGATTCCAATGCCTGCCTGAGTCCCTTTACCATTCATGTTACCAGATCTAGGGGGTTTGTGTGCAGTTTTAGTTCTTTTCACCTGTGTCCAGCCATCCTCTTTGCTTTTCTCCGTTTCACTGTTCTTTGGGCATCCTCTAGCAAAGTGTCCGTAGACATGACATTTCCGACATTTGAACGGAAGCTGTTCATAGTCCAGCTTTTGAATGTGTGTCCAGTTTCCGACTCTTATCTTTATAGCCTCAGGCAAACCCACCTCGAGGTCTACTTCCACACAAATTCTAGCGCAGTCATACTGATCTTTACTGTTTGCACGGTCAATGTACTTGCCCAGAGTATTTCCAATGTGTTGAAGAGACTCCTCATTCCAGCAATGCACAGGAAGATTGGGCAGCCTAACCCATACGGGGACGGCTGTGGGGACGTCCACAGCAGGATCAAAATCAGGCGTCCACTTATTGAGATACAGCCCTTGAGGGCCCATAAAATAGGGGCCATTACGGAAGATCAGATCCTTGTCTTCCTTTTCAGTGAATTCAAACAGGAAGAATCCCTTACCTAGAAAATACGATGTAACTCTGCCTTTGATCAGGGGCGCCCAGTTCCTTGTGACCCAGCTTTCTGTGGTTTTGGGGGAGGGCCAAAGCCCAGTGAACTGACCCACCATAGCTCTCTCTGCCATAGAAAGAGCAACCTGAATCGGGCCCTCCGGAGGGAGAGCAATCTCTGGAATGTCATCAAGGCGTTTCACGAACTTCGATGTCTCTATAGCTTTCTTTTTTGGAAGGGATGCCACCAGATTGGAGAAGGCCACAGCGTCAGAGGGAGGAGGAGGCTCCATCGATGCAGCACCAACAAAGCTCGACAAGACGAGCTCACTCAGAGGCGCTGCACATGGGGGCCGCACGGCAACGAAGCTCCGAAGAATGCCAAAGAAGGTCGAAAGCCCCGCGCCCTGCCAAAAGAGGCACGGATGGAATGCCGAACAACAAAATCGGAAGCCAGGCCCGACGAGCAGGGCCGAGGCAGAGCCTCAGGCGCAGAGTAGCAGGGCGGCTAGGTCTCCGTTCGACTGGTTCCACGAGAAAAAGGTTTTCATCTGGCTTTCAAACATTTTCTACTTCTTGTCAACTCAATGTAACTTAGTGTTACTGCTACCTGATTCAAGAAAAAACGAAGTTGGATAAATAAGCTTATAGTGCATTGTATGAAGCTTTAAGACCCAAAGTATTTTTTGAAGCCTGAATTTTATATTACCATGTTTGATTGAAAATCTAGAAATATATGGTAGCATTTTTTTCCTTGAGCTTTACTGTGTTATAAAAAGGCTTTTGATGATTTCTATTTTGAATCATTATGTTTCTGCAGTACAAGAAATGCTATAAAAGCACCTGATTGACATGATAGCATGGTTGAAATTGGAAAATGGTCCTGTTGAACCTCATTCGGAGATTATGTTTACATGGAATTTACTGGTCCAGTTTAAGTAGCTTCTCTTGATTCAGAGCTGTGGTAACCCTTTTTTGAATAGTTATGTTGGTGCAGCATAGCTAAATAAGAAAATGCTATAAAATCACCTGATTGGCATGATAGCATTGTTGAAATTTGAAAATGGTCTTGTTAAACCTCCATCATAGGTTATATGGTTATATGAGTTTACTGGTCAGTTCAAGTTAGATTCACTTGACCCACACCTATGATAACCATCGCAAATAGTCAGTGCACAAATTCTGGAAGAAAATCAATTATTTACGCACAGCGGAAATTTAAATAACACAGAAGCCATAATGCCACTACACAACATAAGCTTTATTTTCATTCATCTACAATCTTTGAAATTTAATCTCCATGCACAGACTTGAGGGCCAAGAGCCAGTAAGACATGTTTCCTTTCAAATTTATGCCCAACTATACTTTTGGAACTATTGAAACTGTAGAAAACTTTGGAACATTAAGAAGGCATTAAACAGTTAAATAAGCCACCTTTGATACTATACATGAGCTACCAGTTTTAGTTTTGGTTGGCAGTTTGAATTCTATATAATCCTAGACAAAACAAATTTGAGGCTATTTATGAGCTTCCATTTTTGGTTGGCAGTTTGACTTCCATATTTTCCTTCTCCGGCAAATGTGAATCAGTGTTTTAGATCTTGACTCCATGTTGACCTATTTCAGTTCCCAAATAAAAATGTATTACATATCCTGGCAGCCCAAATTAACTTTGGCATTGGTTATGAAGGCACCATGTAGTGATTGTGAATCCAACTTCCACTTCAATGACTTATCAGGAATACTAAGTGTTGGAGTTGATATTCCTTTGAGAGGTCCCAACATGAATCCTGGACTGTTTATCTCTCTCTAAAGTAATGGTTATCAGAGTCTAGTAACGATCAGTCATACAAAGTGTTGGAGTTGATATTCCCTTGAGTATAGGGTGGTGGTCTCACTCTGAAGACAAAGGGTTCACAGCTGCAGCAAAAAAGACACTAGAAATATTTAGTTGTGTAAAGTTTAAACAAGGCCTCTTGTCTTGCAGATTTTTAGGTGAATGCCTTAAAAGCGTTGATGACTCTGTGAGCCTTGTCAATATTCGACAAAAAGGTTGTAAGTTCATTCGTGCTTGAGAACTATCATACTTATCCAAAACAATTTATGTGCTTGTTATGTATCTAGACTCTACCTACTTTCCTTGTTTATGGTATAACATTTTCGGTTCAGTCTGTTTTGGTGCTTATCCTTCTATTTATAGGACCTCATATTGTGTCTTGTTCGATAAGGGATGCAGTTGGGATCAATAAACCTAAATGCAGCCTTGTCAGAAGAATCAATAGGTTTGTGTGTTGAAGATATTTTCAATTATCTGTTATCAATGCAGGTGTTAGCCCCCCTTGGTGACCCAACAAATTACATGCTAAATTTTCTCTTTAAATAGGCCCAAATTTTGATAATTTTTGTGGGATGGATGTCCAGCTGTATAGTATCAATAACAAATAAGATGCAAACTTCGACACTTTATGCAAAGGATATCAAAATAGTGATCACAAGCCTAAGATCATTGACGTATATCAAGCCATTAGATATTATTCATTCTCAACATAAAAAGTACTAGGAAAATGGAGAATCAAAGATAGGAAGAATGTGGGAGATGTCCTTTATGATGTCTCTCTTATGAGTTTGGGATTTTTTCCTGTTCTTTGCAGTTGTGTTGAAAAAAATAATGTTGCAAACATACCTTTAGCTGTAATTGATATGCTCTTAAAAGGTTTCCTTGCATCTAATACATGGGTTCCTGTTTTTCAAAAGAATTTTCCCGCAAAGTGTGTAATTAGTCAGCTTCGACAATATAGTTGGAGAGATTAAGCTCTTGCAATCCTGAATTTACGTTTATCTTTAGCATGTGTTAGAGGAGGTGCTGAGATATTGCAGTTTGCTGGGATTTTTTCAAGCTTGTCAACATTTAGTCACTTCCTACGGGATGAACTTTCATCGGGCTTTAGAGATAGAGAGGGTCCATTCTCTGTATGGCATAAAGATAGACAGTGTGATGGGTTATGGGGTTTAGGGCTAGCAGTTGTAACAGCGAGGGTGAATTATATTGGGGAAAGTGCTACTGTTGTTTCAGTTCTAGACAATGCATTGCCATTTTATTTTTTATTTTTATTTTTTCCGAAAAAGATTATATCTTGTGTGCATTGTATGTTGCTGACCTTCCAACCGATGCACTTGGTAGGAAAATAACATAACATAAAGACCCTAGACTTCTCTTGTTGCATTACGAGAAACAGAGCATGCCATTACTCTTATGTGCCATCTTGCAAAGAACCGAGTGACATGACTACATGTTATGCAATGTGCATATTTAGAACTCAGGGAAACTAGTATACATCTATTAGCCTTTATTGTTGGAGAAGGTCTTATCTATACTCAAGATAATACTAGGGAAAGTATGTTTTTGCAATGCCTTCCCATTCAAAAGGAAAATCTAGGTGCACATGAAAAACCTTAAACAACAAAAATGGATGGTTTGGTGTTTCAACAAGGGGATCTATGGCTAAAAGAAAATGGTGGATAGCATTGTAATAATTTGCACTTGATCTTGGAACAAACATTTTGTCATTATTCTTGGTAAGGGGTGAAGCTAAATCAGAAAATATCACTGCTTCCTTTACGAAATACTCAGATTTGGTTTCCTTACAAGTGTTCATAATAAATTTTCTAATTTTGAATTTTTTGTGAAGGCAAGCAAAAGCAACAATTGAAAGAGTAGAGGAAGCTGGAAATATTGATCTTGTTCATTTCGTAGAGCTTCCAGTGTCTGAATATAACACATACCCAGTAGGAATGAGTATTTAAATATGAAAGTCATTGGTTTGATGTATTGTTTCTTGGGTCCAAAGGTGTGGCCAAGTACAAGTGAGGTTTTCCTTTGGCATGGAAAGTACATGCTTGAGACCTTGAAAAGATTCCAAATGATTGTTTGTAAATCCATGGTCACCCCAATGATGCCAATTCTAGGTTGCATGCTGACTTGAAATCAGATATGGTAGATCCTTTGATGTATAGACAATTTATTAGATACTTGATGTAACATCAAACTTGATGTATGTTTCATAGTGAACACCTTGATCTAGTTCACAGTTGATCTGAGGTATATTCATAGGGTAGTTGCATGATCTCGCTAAGTTGATCAGTCATCATGAGATGTATCATAGTTTCACATCAATCTGCTTGACAATCACTCTATAGCCTTTATTTGCAGAAATTCTAAACGAGATCATACTTTCAACACCCTGCAGAAACTCCCCTGGTGATTGGATTCCCACCCCATATCCAACTATCTAAACAATCCACACCCTGCAGAAACTTCAGAGTTGATTCCATTCCCTATCCACCTCCAACATTCTAAACAAGATCATACTTTCAACACCCTATGAAAGCTTCCATCTCGATTGCATTCCCCACCCACATCCCAAATAGCAACATTCTAAACAAGATCATACTTTCAACACCCTATAAAAGCTTCCATCTCGATTGCATTCCCCACCCATATCCGAAATTGCAGGGTAGACATATCGTGTGTGTGTGTATATATATATATATATATATATATATATCATGTTTTCACATCAATCTGCTCGACAATCACTCTATAGCCTTTATTTGTAGAAATTCTAAACGAGATCATACTTTCAACACCCTGCAGAAACTTCAGAGTTGATTGCATTCCCTATCGACCCCCAACATTCTAAACAAGATCATACTAATTTCAACACCCTATAAAAGCTTCCATCTCGATTGCATTCCCCACCCACAGCCGAAATTGCAGGTTAAACATATCGTGTAATAACTATATATATCAGTTAATAACAACATCCATCTCTTATTGTTCCAACCCTTTGTTATCATACTTTTGAATCAATTTCGAAGCCATACCTGGTTCACGGTATGCATCTTTGTATATTTTTAGTCTTTTACTATTCATTCAGTTCGTGTTCAGTTTAGCATGTTGTTTTGGCAAGTTGTTTGATCTTGTAGAATATACGTTCAGTTTTAATCCATCTACAAGGTATATTCACTGTGATTGATACAACTGACTGCAATAGGAAAACACAAATCATGTGTTCCATCATTTTATGGGTGACTGTAAAACTTATGTCGGAAAATCCATGCCAAATTATTATTCATTTCATACATATACCAAAAACAGTAATTAATAGAATGTATGACCAAATTGCAGATTTGGACAAAGCTGGAGACCTGGAGAAATAGATAGAGACTTAAATTTTACAGTTACTGAAGTGAATGTTGAAGTTCTGACCAGTGTACTTTAGAAAATAACAACATAACAAAAGAACATTACAACCAAAAAATTAAGATAGTCAAATTGTTCCTCTGCATCCTTGAATGTACAATTTGATTGGCAGTTTCCAAAATAAACATAATATAACAAGTCAGAACACTTGCATGTTGGAAAATTTGACTGTACAAAAGTAGATGAGGAAAAAGCCAGCATGAAAGCCACTAACAACAACTTAATCCCACCATAAATCTGGACTGTTCCCCCATATCCAGACCCAAAAACTGGGCATAAATGGTATCTCCCCATGGCCTGGATTTATAATCTAGTGGAAAGACAAAACTGAATACATAGTATACTTTATCCGCATAAACATATGAAGGTTGATACAGATATATCAGTTGGTATTATATCACATTGCATGGACAAAAACATAGAGTATGGCTAGCCTCTAGGTCAGAAATCTAGATGTGCCAAAAAAAATCAGTCATCATGAGAGTCATCATGATACATCTCATGATGACTGATCAACTTAGCGAGTTCACAGTTGATCTGAGGTATATTCATAGGGTAGTTGCAAAACATGTTCTTTGATAATTTTAGGGTACAAAACAGTATGGTTTGAAATATGCAAGAGATGGTGAGTTGATGCAGCATGGATTTACTGATTTTTATTGTGTAGGAGATGCAAGTGATAGGAAGAGTACTTTCTGGTGCTGCTTCAATTTGGGTTTAGAAACAATTTTCTGGTTGACTAGGAAGCAGCGTTTAGTGCGATTGAGTTTAGAAGAGACAGTACATTGCAATCAACACTACTAGTTGTAAAGCCATATATGGCTTCACAAGTTGATTGCAGCACTAACATGTGAGATGTTGGAGCCCACTTGGGTCAATTGTGACAATTAAAATTGTGTCGAACTCTATGATAGTCCAATATTCCATGATTGCTCCAAGCACATTAAAACTAGGTACCATTTGTTGGGAACATGTTTTAGAAGGGAGCAATTGATCTAGAGTACATTCAGATAGGTTGCAAATATCTTGACTAAGTCCTTGGCCAAGGGAATTTCAAGATATTCATGGGGAGACTTGGATGGGTGGAGAACAATTTTCTCAATAAGAGGTAGTATTAAAATATTGTACCTTGGATAGTCTTTTACAATTTGGTTGCACATGTGGTACTCCTTGGCACATGTATGAATGAGGTATGAGTGCTTTAGTTGCAGAATTTCGACAGGATAGTGAGGGGCACACTTCCTCTTTCCAAATTCAACAGTATGGTACTTTAATTGTGAGGGAGTGATCAATCTTATAGATTGGATTGTTGCTCTATTCTTAACAATCTATTCTCAGCAATTTGCATGTGTTTTCCATGTAAAATAGGGTGCATGCACTTTGCAAGTGTTAGTTTTAAATTCATTTAAGTAGTTTGCTAATTTTGACCTAGTCTGAAGTCTAGTTAAGAAGGGTGCATGCAATCTAGCGATAGGGTGTAGATCTCAAGGAGATTTTATCTCTTCCTTGGAGCACACTAATTAAAATCTGTCCATTATGTAGAGATAGGATGCAGACCCCAATGACCTTAAAACATGTACTTGCATATTTTTAAGTTTTTTATTGTCACCATTATTTGACATGGGTCTGTAGTATATACTAGCAAGTTGTACTAGTCACTATTATCAGAATTCTAGGTTGGGTTTGGAATAATGGACAATGCCAAAATGGAAAATATGCAGTAAGAATGTCTACAGGTTTCAATCTCCACCTATTAGTATGAACGCATGCAGGTTAGAAACTTTACCTTTCTTATTCCATTACACTTCCCTAACATTGTGCTGGGATAAAAACTCGTACAAAGTTTTGTATCACGTTTAATTTGTTGAAAAATACAGAAGAAAACTGCAGTTTAGCTGCTGAATATCCATATCTAGATATGAATATGACCTATCCATGCTAAAATTAGAATCATATGCCATTGGTGTTCACGTCTTCTCCTTTTCCCCATCTTAGTTTTCTTTAATTCTGCTATATGAAATTGATGGTAATACCAGGTAAGGATGGACTTTGTAATGCTTTTTCTTTTTTGGGAAAACATGTCTTATATTTTTAGAAATTATTCAAAAACAGTAGAGAAAAAAGTGGAGATCATAAACTCTTATCAAAATATAAGAGCATATAAAAATAAACAATGGGATCTAAACATTGGGCATCTTTGATCAGTAGTGTCTTTGGCCAAACGCCGATGGTATACCTTATGCCTCCACAGAACATAAGCATAGAATGAGCTATCCTCATGGTGAAAAACATAAATCTTCCATAGATTGAATAATGCCAAACTCTGTAAGGACTACCATATCCCAAAGAGGGCAATACGAACTAGAGATTGACAATCTCCAAAAGATGTAGAACACCAATGAATCTTTCCTGGAAGCAGAACTGAACATTGATCATCTATATGTCTCTAGCAGTGTTTGAAAAACTAACACTCACAAAAGATAGGTAGGACACTGGTCATCAGAAAGGATGGTGGAGAGGGAGGCATTCCATAGGTTCCATGGGATGTGCCTTCCTTGTGGCCGAGTAGTGTGGTGTTTAGGGGTTCGGTGCCTTGGAAGGGCTTGTATCTACATCTTCTATGAAAGAACAGTTGCAATTGAGTTATCAAGAGAAAGAACAGTTGCAATTGAATTAATAATAGTGAAATATGAACTTTTGTAGTTCTACTTATGTAGCTGCGCCAATATTGACGATCAACTGCTCTAGAGATTGAATTCTTTATGGAAGAAATCCAAGATATTTGTGGCAATTTTCAAGCTTATTATGTGAGTCGATGAAATATTCCTTACCCATTACTCTTATGTGCCATCTTGCAAAGAACCAAGTGACATGACTAAATGTTATGTAAGGTTCCTTACCCATTACTCTTATGTGCCATCTTGCAAAGAACCAAGTGACATGACTAAATGTTATGCAAGGTGTAGATTTAGAACTCAGGGAAACTAGTATACGTCTATTATCCTTTATTGTTGGAGAAGGTCTTATCTATACTCAAGATAATACTAGGGAAAGTATGTTTTTGTGATGCCCTCCCATTCAAAAGGAAAATATAGCTACACATGAAAAACCTTAAACAACAAAAATGGATGGTTTGGTGTTTCAACTTTCAACAAGGTGATCTATGTTTTGAGAATTTGTAGGGCTGGAGACTAATTCAAATTCTCTTCTTGATAATTACTTGTGAGTTTACTTGAGTTACTTATGTCTCCTCTTTCTTAGCTTATTTAGTCTTTCATGGGAGAGGTTTTTCCCTCACTCTAGGAGCCTAACTTTGTGTCTTTTGTATTTTGGTAATGGATGGTTTGGTGTTTCAACTTTCAACAAGGTGATCTATGTGTTGAGAATTTGTAGGGCCGGAGATTAATTCAAATTCTCTTCTTGATAATTAATTGTGAGTTTACTTGAGTTACTTATGTCTTCTCTTTCTTAGCTTATTTAGTCTTTCATCAAGTCAATTACCAAAATACAAAAGACACAAAGTTAGGCTCCTAGAGTGAGGGCAAAACCTCTCCCTCTTGGAGAGGAAAACCCATGAGAAATTCTTCTTATAGATCTTCAAATGACAAGTACCATGACTAAGACTTAGACCCTTGACCTATGAATGCTTCCAAGACCTCACTACTGCTTCTTTCGCTACTTCCAATGCTAATCCTTTATATTTTCATCGTCTTACACTGATCTGCTTCAACATTTAGAGAACTTGGTTTCTGCTTCTATTTTCCTTGGTTTAGTCAAGACATTGCTTCTTACTTCATATTCACTTGATATATATATATATATATATATTACTTTCTTTTGAATACTAAGAATAGGAAGGTAAATCTCCGATTTAGCTTCCTTTCTTTTACTTTCTCTCTATGTAGATATACACCACTTCAGACTTTAGATGATTAACTTGGCAATTCATATCATAGTATCCGCACACTTTTTCAATATTGATCTGTATATCTGTGCACTGGATTCTAATTCTTTAAAGGGTGCTAGCTCAATGGAAGAGCACCTGCTTTACAAGCAGGAGGTTGGTGGTTCGATTCCATCGTGCCCTGATATTCATATATAGGGAATGACGAAGATCAGTTTTTGGTGACGGATGCTCTTTTGACCATCACCAATGAATTTATGGTGAGACTTTTCGACCCTCACCAAAATATGAAATGGTGACTGTCAACGAACGCCACCATATATATGCATCAATAGTGACGACCATTAAAGGTCCGTCACCATAAATCGTTATTGTTTATATGAAATGGTGAGGGTCACTGTTTGTCATTATAGTCATTATTCGTGACGGACTTTGATGTCACCAATGCATTTATGGTGACGGTCAATGAACGTCGCCATATATATGCATCAATAGTGACGGCCATGAAAGGTCCATCACAAAAAATCGTTGTTGTTCATATGAAATGGTGACGGTCACTATCCGTCATTGTAATTAATATTCGTGACGGACCTTGAATGTCACCACAACACATACTTTCGGCGACGCCACCTTTGGTGACGTTCAGGTTTTTGGTGACGGAGGCTATTGTCCGTCACCATTGCTCATATGAAATGGTGACGGTCACTATCTGTCACTATAAATCATTATTGGTGACGGACCTTGAATGTCACCACAACACCTATACTTTCGGTGACGCCACCTTTGGTGACGTTCATTTTTTTGGTGACGGAGGCTATTGTCCGTCACCATTGCTCATATGAAATGGTGACGGTCACTATCCGTCACTATAAATTATTATTGGTGACGGACCTTGAATGTCACCACAACACCTATACTTTCGGCGACGCCACCTTTGGTGACGTTCAGTTTTTGGTGACGAAGGCTCTTTTGACCGTCAC
>CM076576.1:277712356-277795386 GCA_034641835.2 Pinus albicaulis | reverse complement strand
TGGCCCTTGAAATTTTTTTCTCAACCACACCTCTGTCCTCTTTATCAGTCACTGTTTTGTCTTCTTTATGCCAAACAAGTATTTGTCAAAATGAAACAAATTCAATCTTATCACTGTGTTTGGGCAAAGTCTTTTGAAAAGAGATGTTTGTGGTTTGTTATTTGAACAAGGATCCTTTGTGTTTTGACAGAAACAAAACAGCCTTGTATTTAGACAAAAACAAAATCACCCTTCCCCAAACAATGCTCTTCTGTTGTTCACTGGTTTCTATACAAAGGTATACAAAAAAACCCTTGGGTTATCTAGGGAAAACCTTTCAATCAAAGACTTTGATTTTTGGATTATGGAAGCTGCACAGAGCTTGCTTTTTTACCATACAGAGAGGTCACTTTTTGAACTGACAAAAATTTCACATCATGATCACTGTTTTCACCTTACAAACACTGTTTTCACCTTTCAAACACTGCTTTCATCTTATAAACACTGTTTCACCTTATATTTTTCAAATAGATGTTAATTATGTTTTATCACTATTAGAACACCTTACATCAACTTGAAAACCTCTACCGCTGTGTTTTCTGTCTTGTCATTAATATATGGTTTATCACTTTTCTTGAAAGCAGCTTTAGTCCTTTTTAAACTAATATAAACACACCCTAGCCTTCTACTGTAACAATCTTTGGCAACACAGTAACAAACCACCTTGATTTTCTACCAAGAACTCCACTCTTCAATCATTGTTTTAGTCTTTGTAAAAACATGGTATCAACACCCCTTTAGAATTTGAAATGCACCAAGGGGACTCGAGAATACCTTGAAAACCTTTAAAGGGCCTTTGTTGATCATTTGGTAGCTCCAAAGATGCTTTTCGAGGGCCCTTTGAGCGAGCGGCACATTCAGATGGAAGAGTGTCGCGCCATGTAAGTTGTCGGGTGGGCCTTCGGGCAGTGGTGACCGGCGCTACAGGGGCACCGCGCAACTATATAAAGCCTTTTTAATTTCTCCTCTAAACATGTCGCGTGCTTTTCCAAGGGCGCCTCACAGGCTTTAAGCCTTAAAAGGCTTGGAAATTGCTCGAAACTTCTTGCTCTGTCCGGTGAACAGCCAGGGGAGCACTTGGTGAGTTTTGAATTTGGAAAATGAGCTTTGCAACGGTCTCCCTGCCTCTTATATGAACTCAAACATCGTATCTATTTGCAAGGGTTTTGGATGCCCTTTTTTTTAAAAAGGCTTTTCGGTCATAACCATACATAAAGCAATTGTCCTTTTTAAAACATAACAGAGACTCATCTTTTCTCAAGTTATTGACAAAGTGGTGCAGTCGACCTTTGAATGACACTATAGTGATGGCTCTTGTTGAAGTAAAAAGGTTTCTTTAAGAAACAAAAAACCCCTTCTATTGCCTTTTCAATGTTTCTCATTAAAGAAGAAACTCTGTCTCTTTTGGCCTATTTCTAACCCTTAAAGGAAAAACCTTGCTCAAAGACATATCAATGATTTGTGAGGCATCCTTTGCCATATCTTGGAAGGAGATAAATCGCCACTCTAAATCTTACTTTGACAATTCCTGCTCTCCTGGTGTTTTGATGATAATCATGCCCATTGTGGAGTTAATCAAACTGTCAGGTGCCCTTTGAGATTTTCTTTTGAATGTGGGTGAAGAAACTCATTTGTATTCACCTAGGTTTTACCATCATCTGTTTATCAAAAGGAACTCCTTTAAAAACCCCTCCTACAATCAAATGCAGCAGCAAGGTATTTTACATGTTTTCATAAAGAAAAGGCCTTTTTTTGTGACAGTGACATGCTTCATTTGCTTTGAGTGTTGTTTCTGAATTCAAAACATTTTCCACATCCTTTCTTACACATACTGTCTCTATGTGTCTATTTGCAAAGCCTCCTTCAAAAGCCAGGCTTAGGTTACCTTCTTTTCCATTTTGATGAGTTTTTTGAACAAGATCTTCATAGACAGGAAGAGCAAAGTTTCTTTAAATCATCAACACATCACTCCTTGGCTACTTCTTAACAATCTTTCTCCATTCATAATCATCCAATTAGTTTCACACTGTATTTCAATTATGTGTTTTAACAGTGAAACTCATGTAAGCACCTTTTAAAACACCACTGCTTTCCCTCTGTTTTTAACACCATTTTTCTATTCATAAGCCTTCAATTGTTTCCCACTGCACTTAGACTCTGCCATTCAACTAGTGAAACCTTATAATCAATATTTGAGACACTACTGTTGTGTTAGTGATCTTCATCTATTGGAGACAAGGTTTTAAACAATTTTTTCAGGTAGTTTGCATCATTGTTAGCTTTGTGCCCTTTAAATGAGGCCATACCTCTGTTCCTGGCCCTCTTCTTATTAGATGAAGGAGGCCTTTATCACATTGCCAAACCCTCTGCTTGTAAAATGAAGGAGGTTTTCAACCAATGACCTGACCATCTGCTCATGTATGGAGGAGGTTTTCTAAGTCATTCAACCCTCTGCTCATGTATGGAGGAGGTTTTCTCAGTGATGCCATCTCATCTGCTTTCAGAAAGTGTCATATTTCCTTTCACTGCCTATTCATGCTTAAGCAAATAATAGTGACAAATTGACAATATGCCATGATGGGAATTTCTCTGAGACATGTAATCCTGCTGTTAAAATACCCTTATGCACCTTTAGACATCAGAAGCATCCTGACCAGTATCTGTAGAGTATTACTTGTTATTCATAAGTCACTAACCTTTTGACTGTGTTTGCAGGAGCTTATTGAAATAACTCTTTGTCCAGTACTTGCATTCCAGGCTCAAAACCACATGAGAAGCAGCTGTCTTCTCATGTTAAGTTTAATAATGTATTCTGGAACACTGGTACACCTCTTCTCTTGAAAAAGACATTGAAACACTGTAAATCCACCTAATATCAGTTTGACCTATGGCATATGCACTGCTGAGACATTAAGGTCTTTTAGTGGCGTGACCTAAAGGTGTAATCAAGCTTTATTTGCAGAATAGGAAGGTCAGATAGGACTATTTGATATTAGATAGAGGTTCTTTTGGCTTTAGGATAGTTTTCCAATGGAAAATCGCTTAAAGCGCCACTACCTAACTTAGGGGAGACTTTTTGGACAAATTTGGAGTATTCTCTTTGGAGCTGATGGACTAGTTTGTATGACTGAGGCTAGATAGGGCTTGAAAATTAGGTTTTATCTAATCATGGGATGATTGAAAAGGTAGGAGGGAAAAAATGTTTATGGGTTTTTTCTAGCTGGAAAATTTGACAAATTGGAGATTAGCTGCTAGAAAACTTGGCTTTAAAAACTAGTCGTTATCAACAGGTGAAAAATACTGATGACTAACAGACATCTAACACTTGTTGGACATGCATGATATTTTCTTCACGGGACTTGCTGAAAATCAATATTTCATCTAAGTACATATGTGACATTGGTGACGGACCTTAAAGGTCCGTCACAAGCATGACCCTCACCAATGTGCTTTTTTCTTGTAGTGCTACGTCTCCGGGTCCGCTTTCAAGATGGGCGTTCGTTTTATTAAGGATTGATCCAAGGAAGTATTTACACAGAAATTAACCAGATTGAACATGCTCACATGCACCTCTAGTCTCTTTCAACATAACTCTCTCTCCCCTAGCTTTCCAACACTTATCTCAGTGCCCAATTGCGCCTCTAGACGACCAAGATACACCTGAAATAAAACTGCCTCTCTCTTACAGAATTATGATTACAAGCCTTCAAAAAGACTCTCCCTTCTCCACATGAGCAATGGTTGAGTTTAAATAGGTTCAATCTCGAACTCCTAGGGCATATTCATGGAAAATGTTTTACATTAGGTGGATAGTTGCTCTCGGTGCAAGAGTAGTGTTACATATTAGAATTTGTTTCATGGTGGATAACTTAACATGGTGCACATATCCAATTTAAAACCCAAAATAAAATTTATGATAAAAATAACCCTGACGGTTTTGCAAACGGCGGAAAAATTTGATGGTGCGGTTAACTGATCCATGTGACAAGTTGGCGGACTAACCGCAGAGTGCCACCTCGCAGGTTAGGTTTGGAAGTTTTGCAACTGTGCGATGACTCCCGCATGTGACAATTTTCTGCGGTCAACTTCGCCCGAAGGTTGCGGTCTTTCGGCGGTCAGCTCCAAAAACTGTGTGGTAGACGTTTCGACTGCGTTCACATGTCATTGCAACTGCACTTTTCCTGTGTAGTCAAGCTCTAGTTAGACTGTTATATGGTTTATTACATAGGTCCGAAATGTTTATATCATAGTTTAAAACCATTACAAAACATCATAGGTTTATATGCACTAAGGTTTAGCATAGGTTTTGTGCTAGGTCTCCACCATAGGATTTCTAACCATAGGGTTTTACACCATAGTATAACGCTATAACATTACATCGACATCAGTTAAGGTTCAGACCTTAAGATGTTTGTTACATGGTTTTTAATACCACTTTCACCTTAGCTTAGGTTTAAAATAATGACATTCTACACCATGAAATATTGTCATTTCCAACACCATAGAATAAATTGAAGTCTTCCTCTTTCATTCAGAACACTGGAGAAACTGAAGATTGTACTTGACTTCCCTATCGATCTGAACTGATGCAAGATCCTCCTGGATCAATCCTCTTCACTTGAAAGCTTTTGGACCAACAAAAGTTTGATTTAAGCATATATCAGGTGAGGGTACATCTCCCTCACTCTTTCGATCTCCATCCACCTCGCTTTGCTAGGATTCATGCCCTTGAGTCCCACTCGAAGATATTCAACATCTCCATGCCTTGAAGAGCAAACCTTCCTGTCCAAGGTGGTATCTTCCTACAACTCATTCATATACTCAGGTGAAATATCATGAATGGTAGGAATCTGTGTATCTTCCTCTGGATCAATGATCATCAGAGGTTCATACAACTTCATATTTTCTACATTTAAAACTGAATAAATACACATGTAAGGAGGTAAATATAACAAGAATGCATTATTTCCAATCTTTTCCGTAATATTGAAAGGACCATACCTGTTGGGTTTTAGTCTCTTACCTTCACCTTTCAACATGTCTTTACTGTATACAACCATACCTTATCACCGACCTGAAAATGATGATCCATTAGATGCTTGTCGTGGTGCATTTCTTACTTGGCCTGACTCTTCTCTAACTGATCCTGCACTGCTTCATGTATCTGTTGTATCCGTTGAATGAACTTAACTGCTTTATTTGAATCGCCGAGTCCATCCAATTTATCTTCTTCACCAAACATGAAATCCATTGCTGACTTTTGTAGATACCCAAAACATGTTTCAAATGGTGATCACTTAGTCGAGGAATGTAAGGCTTGGTTGTAAGCATGCTGCACATAAGGTAAAGATTCATCCCACAACTTAGGATGTTTGCTGCAGTAACCTCAGAGAATATGTATCACTGTCATGTTCACCACTTTTGTCTGTCCGTCGGCCTGTGGATGAAAATCTGTGCTCTTCTTCAGCTTTGTGTCCATGAGTCCCCACAAAGTGGACCAAAAATATCCTACAAAGCGAGTGTCTGGGTCGGAAATGATGGAAGTAGGTAACCCAAAATGAACGCATACCTGTTGAAAGAACATCTATGCAGTCTGTTCAACAGTCACTTGATTTTTTCATGGAACATTTTTGCTGAAATGATCAACCATGACATACATGTAATCATGCCCTCTCCTGGACATAGGAATTCCTCCAACAAAGTCCATGGAAATGTTGTCCCATTGTCACGAAGGAACTGGAAGTGGCATATACAAGCCAATCTTTTGATTTCTTGGTTTGATTGTCAAACACATAACACATCCTTTAATGTACTTAACAACTGTTTCATATGTACGAGGCTAGTAACAATACCTTTTAATTTGTGCCATTGTCTTGATTACGCCAAAATGTCTTGAAATACGAGAAGAATGTGCTTCCTGAATAACATGCGCCCTTTCTGTCTGTGGTATGCACAACTTACCCAAATGATATAACAACTTGTCATGAACATGAAAATTGACTTCTTCCACCTGAGTACCATGAGTTAGTGATTCATAAATATCTTTGAAATCAACATCTGTACTATATTATTCTAAATAAATTTCAAGTTTTAAAGAACAGTTCTGCAACACTACTGAAGCATTCAAAGATGGTCTAGACAACATATCAACTACTTTGTTTGTTACACCTTTCTTGTACTTAATTGTTAAGTGAAATTGAAGAAGAAATCCCATCCATGTGTAATGGTGAGATTGTTGCAACTTAGTATAAGACTGAAGGTACTGAAGAGGCTGATGATTTGTGTGAATCACTATTTATTTACCCATTAAGTAGTGTTTCCATTTCTTAACACTTTCAACCAAAGCAAACAGTTCTTTATCATATGTCGTATAATTTGAAACTGCCTTAGAAAAATTTTCTGAATGAAAACAAATAGGTTTCTCTTTTTGAATTAAGACTGCACCCATTTCATAACCACTATCATATATTTAAATTTCAAATGGATGTTGAAGATCTGGTAAAGCTAAGATTGGTGTTGTGACAATTTTCTGCTTAAGTGTATCAAAAGATTTTTGTTGTTTACCTCCCCACTGAAAGGAAACTTTAGAACCTGTTAAAGCATGTAACGATGATGCAATCAAAGAAAACTGAGAAATGAATTTTCTCCAATATTGAACTGCACCTAGAAAAATCCTAACTTTGTTCACATTTTGTGGTCTTGGCCACTTAAAAATCACATCGATTTTAGATGGATCCATTTTCAAATGACCACCTCCAACTATGTAACCAAGATAAATCAATGAAGTTTACCCAAACTCACATTTGGATAGTTTAAGGTTCAATGTTTCCCTTTGCAACACTTAAAAGACCTGTCTAACATGCCTAACATGCTCTTCCATATTGGAATTGAAAATCATGATATCATATATGTAGATTATGACAAATTTATCAATGTATGGACAGAATACATCATTCATAACCCACATGAAAGGTTTTGGAGCATTACACAAACAAAAAGGCATCACTAATGATTCAAATAGCCCCTGCCTAGTTTTAAATGCAGTTTTACAGATGTCATTTTCTATAATGCGAATTTGATGATACCCACTACACAAATCCAACTTAGTGAAATATACAACATTTTTCAACTGGTCAAGTAAATCATCTATCCTGGGAAGAGGATAACTATTCTTGATTGTGATTTTGTTTAAGGTCATATCGACACACATTCTCCATGTGCCGTCTATTATCACTCCACCGACTCTCCGAGGTTGAGAATAGACCAACAAAGGTAACCACAAACCAATATTTCGCCACGTAGCTAGCCCTACTAGGTAGGACAGGGATCTCTCCAATGGATCTCAGCCAATATGACTGGATCAATGAGATATTAGGCTAGGTATAGTAGCACAGGGGTTTGGTTGATTGATTTTTGAGGTGTTGGATGGTGAATAGGTCAGGGAAAACAAGGATCATAATTGCAGGGATTTGATGGAGCAAGGTAGGTAAGTAGTTCAACACAAATGAATATCTTGATGGAGTGGTCTAGACAGCTAGGGTTTGAGAAAATAGCATAAGAGATATGAATTCTTTTCTACTAAGAAGAAGATGAAACAAACTGTAACTATTCCTCCAAAACATAGCATAAGCTTAATGAATTCTATCTTTCAGACTTAGGAAACAATTACATTTACAAATGATATGAATATGAATCACAATACATTCAAACATTAGCAAAACATAATAAGAAACAATTTCAAATTACTTTACCACAATAATTCTATCAAAATAGCTGCAACTCAATATGTTATTATTAGCCAAAAGTCTGATTATAAAAAGTGCTACAAGATCAATCCAACAACATCCAACCCTTGCTACGATAAAATTAGTGGATAATATAGACCAAAACTGATTATCCCAAGCTCAGGGGTCGAATCCATGACTTGAGGAACTGATCCACAAAGTGCTCAACTAGAAACCCAAAGACTAGGGAGGTCAAAAAACTCATCCCTAACTTTGGGGAAACTGATTCATTTATCCAAAAATTCACTTTTACCCAATTACCCTCTAGTAACTATTTAGGACATAATTACATTTAAAAGGATGAATTACATCAATAAAACTCTTAAATTATATCAGCAACTGAGAAAAACTAAAAAACTGGAAAATCTTAGGCAACTGGCAAAAGCGCAACGCTTGAAGTAGAAGCACAACACCAACTTCAAGGTGAGTTTTGGAGGCCTTCCTGAAGTCCAAATTGGGCTCATGATAGATCATTGGAAATTTGATCTTGTCTAGTTTCTAAAAACTCCCTCAAGTTTTTAAAATGATAAAGTTAAGGCCCTCAAAATTCAAATCTCCCAGGACTAGTCAAAAGTGCAGCGCCAACCTGAAAGATGAGGCAGAAAGGTGATTTTTTTGGTGTTTTTGGCCATTTATCCCTGTCAGAATGTCTAATTTTGGTGTAAAAATAGTCAAAATTTGATGTAGAGGGCCTTTTTAATCCAATGGTGGTCACCATTTTTCATTTGGAGGTTCCTAGAAAAATCACAGCACCCTGGGTGTTGCACTTTTGACAGGTGGACTGTGCTGAAAACCTGTCAAAATTTGTGAAAATGCCCAAAATTGCAAAAAATTACCCAAAAACCTTTAAAATGGGTAGATGAAGTAATGATGATTTGCCTCAAGCAATCAAGAAAGCATCAGCAAGGATCTCAAGTTTATCTTCCTCCTTTTGATTGATTAGGGTTTGCTTTTATTTGTCCTTGAATTGCTTAAGCTTGATGTTGCAGATATTGTTTCTAGTGATGTACCTGTTGGACATGTGTCTGAGCATTTAATTGTCTTTGTTTGCCTTATGGTGGAGCTTCTCAAGGTGTAGGTTTACCTTGTCTATCCATACCTCTCTATCATCTTCAACTTCCTTGGCAATCCATTCCTCAAAACTAAGTTGCTCTGCCTCATGTTTTTCCTGCTCTAGAGCTCTCTTAAGACCTCTTGTTTTTGGTCTTGACTTGATGTTTTGAGTATCATCATGGTCAGAATCATTAGGTTCCATCATTTCCTTACCTTTCATGTCTTTTCTTTTTATGTTTAGTAGCTCTAGCTCCATGAGTACATGCTTGTCTTTCAGCTACTTGTTCTCTTGTTCAAGGAATGATATGAAAATTTGAGCTCTTTCCATGTTGTCTTGCAATTCTTTGATCATGGAATCCTTCTCTTTGATGATTATCTTTGAGGCCTCCTGATAATCTTGATCGTCCAAATCCATCAACTCAAAGTCTCTTTCTTCCTCATGAAGGTCTTCCTTTTCATGGACAACTACCTCTTCCTTCTGCTCATCCTGATCTACCTACTTTGCTGATGAATAAGGCAAGGCCCCTTCCACAATCTGTGGAGAAAACACTTGCCTATGTCCCCTTTGGTAGGTTTTGACCTTTTTGGTTTCTTTGACTTCTTTGACCTCTTTGACTATAGCCTTGCTAGATGACCCTGTTTGCCTTTGAGACATTGATGCTGGTGGTGGAATTGGTCTAGCAGGCTGAGGTGGTGGAGTATTGAAGACATCATTCTTAATGAAGGTCTCTTGTGCAATGTTTAACTGATTGAGATGATGAAGAACAATTATTTTGATTAGAGGGTGATGAAAGAGGCTGTTCCTCCAATGTTCATACTCTCTTTTCTGCACTATGTATGACATTTTATCAATACTCATGTTCAAATAGTGAGGGATGTTGAGAAATTTCACCCCGGTGAAATACATGAGCAGTCTGATGTGATAGGCATATAGTCTGGAGAATCTGCCCTCACAAGTGAAATATTTCATGATGATCTTCATCATGGGAGAAAATTTGTCAAGTAGGTGGCTAAAAGGAAAGACTTTATTTTTGTCATTTTTGTACCTTGGCTTGAGAAATGGTTCATAATGTTGGGCATCTACATATTTTGCCTTAAAAAAAATTTCACCCACATTGGGTATCCATGTGGCTGCAACAATGATATCTGTGGATATGGTGAAGGTTACTCCTGTAATTTTCACTTGGTTGTCTTTGAGGTTAAAGATGAAAACTCTGGTCAAAGCAGGGTGATGTTGTACTCTTTGGACCATTTCATAGAAGTCCAAAAAACCCACATGTTTGAAGCAATTTACTTTCATGGGTGAGGCCAAAAATTCTCTAGTGTTGTATGGTTCAAGCCTCAAAATCATCCCTCCTTTGTGTTGTCTCCTCACCTCTTCTATGTTCAACTCCTCCTCCATAATATCTCTTTCCTCCTCCATAATATTTGTCTTCTTTTGAAACCTTATGGAAGGGGAAGGGAAAGGGGTAGGATAGTAGGTTTAGGGAGTTTGGATTAGTGTAGGAAATTTTAGGGAATTGGGGAAGGGAGTTACGGAGCTTAGGTAAGTGGCGGGGGATAGAAAAACTTAGGGAGATAGTGTAGGGATTTTGATTACAAGGATATGGTGGGTGTTGTATCTCAAGAAACAATCCCTTGGATGTGGTAAGGAATAAATTATTAATACATTTTATAAATGTATGTCACAATTACCATATCAAATGGCCTTTGTTTAAAACCCTTGGAATTCAGTTACTTAATACCCTCAATAATCTGAAATAATGAAAGCCTTCACATGCCATAAAATGTTGATATTTGAATGGAATGAAAAGAAGAACTGTAAGATAAAATCAAAATGATATGCTGAAAACACATAATCTACCACTTTTAAGTTTCAGAGGAAATTCATGGAGGAAGAGAGAACTTAAAATAATATGTTGTAAACACAGAATCTATCACTTTAAATTTATATCAGGAGTTTATGAGGAGAGAAGAGATGAGGTGAAGGAGCACAAATTAAGGTTATTTAACTCTTAATCGCAAATGTAATTAAGAGACCGACTACTACATTACTTCACTTCATTCAAAGAGGAATAGCCATAGAGCGAAACAAGAAAGATGTATCAACATCAACAGGTGTAAGAAACTTTATATTCTTTCCTTACTTTCTAAGAGAATTCAGTCATAAACTAACAATCATCCAGATGTCCAAAACTCAGAACCCATTTTCTTTATCTCTCTCCTTAAATACGTCAGAGTAGTTCGTAACTCTTGAACTTCTTAAACTCTTTGACTTCCTAAACTGTTAAGATTACTTATGCAATTATAACAAGAACACAAATTGAAACTTGGAAATATGGTTCGTTTTGCTGAATCTAATGTTGTTGATGCCTCCTCCCGAAGTGCCAAGGTTTCCTTTCTGGTTATGATGCAACAACTACACCATTCTGTAGTGACGCCTTAGTGCCTGACTCTGACCCAACTGTCGTGCTTCCAATAGCGCCCCTGTAAGTTCTTCTGTCCGACTTTGCTGATGCCTCTGTGCTTCAAATGTTGCCATCGTATTACCTTCTACCCAACTCTGCCTCTTCTCCTTTGATCTATGTCGGGTCGCTTACCTGAGTCTCTCTGCCGTGTTTTGCCCGTTTCTTCATGACCGAGGCGTTTCACTGGCTTTACGTTATAATCCTCGTTTTCTTCCTCCGACACGGTTTAACACAAAAATATCTTTTTTCCAGATCTGAAAACCTTTGGAGTTCGCTTTTGAAACCACATTGCATTCGTCCCACACATTGCATTTCACTAATTTTAGCTTGTCTTTGACACTTATCTTCTAAGTCTTACGATGCGCGCTATGTGATCGGGCCCCACCACATCGCATATCGCACTTCGACGAACATGTCTCAAGCCCTTTGCACTTAACGCTTAAAACTTGCGATGTTTGGTATGTGGGCCACGTCACCGCATATCGCTCTTCGACGAACTTAAATTTTACTTTCCGCGCTCATTCCCTAAAACTTTCAGTTAGCGATTTGTGATCAGGTCTCACCGCATCGCACATCACACTCTGGTGATTTTAATATTTACCTCCTGCGCCTATCCTTTGAAACTTGCAATTTGCGGTTTGCGATTTAATCTCCGCCATCCATCCCTTCACTCCATTTCTGCACTTTGATCCCGACCGTCCATTTTTTCCTTTGCGCCTCCCCCGAAACTCTTAAGTTTTTAAGGGAAATGTGCCCTTTCTCCACCTCTTGAAATGTTCGGCACGTGGACGAGCCCGACTCGACCCACCTTCACATCTTATCATGTAATGTTAACTTACCAACCTATAAATCAAATTTCTTCTACAACACACAAAATTTTATATTTTCTATCATATATGTTTTTTGGTGTTTTTGAAAATTAATTCTAAGGTAAATGCAAATGAGCTACAACATTAGGCTCCACCTAGGGATAGTGCTTTCTTCCATGGAAGTGATAAGAACCGCAAACTAATGCCTTATCCATTGGGCATGGAGTCAAATATTTCTTGGTGACATATGAACAATGAGCAAACCAATATTTACAATGGTAGAGTGATGACTTTTAATGTTGGAAGTAATGCTTCAGATACTGCCCATTCACAGGAAGCTGTATTGGTTCTCCATCCAGATCTTCCAAAATGAATGTGTTATTTGACCTTGCTTTAGAGATTATGTACGGACCATACTAGAGAGGGTCAAATTTACCATGCTTCCCCTTTTCTTCTCGTCTGGTGTCCCATCTCAGTACCATATCTCCTACTTGAAAGAGAATTTCTTTTGCTTTTTTTTCTAATATAGACTTCATCTTTTCCTGATAAGTAATCAAGTTATCCCTGACTTTGTTCTTGTTTTCACTTGATTCAATTACTTGGTTCAATCTCCTTACTAGAGCATTAGGTTCTTCATGATCTTTTTGAAGGAAAGAAATCACTGGTTTGGCCAGCTGAGTAGGAAACAGTGCTTGAGTTCCATAAACCAGTTCATAGGGGGACTTTCCAGTAGATCTCTTGGTAGTGACCCGAACTGCCCAGAGGGAAAAAGTTCAACTTCATATCCCAATCCTTCTGATTTTCAGCGATTGTCTTCTTCAAGATCCCGACGAATGTCTTATTTGAGGATTTTGCCAATTCGTTCCCTTGGGGATGATATGCTGTGGAATGTGATAATATTACGTTATATGTTTGACAAAATTTAATGAAACGAGCAGAGTTGAATACCTGAGCATTATCAGTCACAATTTTGACTAGACATCCAAATCTATTGAAGATATTTTCCCTGAAATATTTCATCACTACTTGGTCATTTTCCTTCTTCGTGGGTATTGCTTCAACCCATTTTGTAAAATAATCAGTGGCAGTCATAATCCACTTGAACTGTCCACTTGATGGTGGATTAAACTCTCCAATAAAATCCAATCCCCATTTCCTGAAAGGTTCTTCAATAAATACTGGGATGAGAGGTAATGAATCAATTTTTTTTCTTTTCAGCAAACAACTGACACTTCTGACCTATCTATAAACATTTGAAAACATGGTTGGCCAATATAAACGTGACTTGAGAATCTTATGAGCAGTGAACTTCCAATTATAATGTCCTCCACATAGACTTCCATGATATTTTTTGGTGACTTCAATAGATTCAGTCAAACATAACATTGAAATACCAGTAGGATCTTTCCAGTATAGCTTTGCTTCTATGATAACAGATGGCTGAGACTTGAGCTTGAGAGCTCTGTATTTTGTTCTATTTAGTGAAGTTGGACGGAAAATAAACACAGGTAGTGCACAATATCCTTATACCAATCGGAGCACAAAAATTTGTATTGAATACCTGTTTTGGACTTGCTTTGACCTTCTTCATTAACAAATCCATCTACTGGTGCCAACAGACTAATTACCAAGGCTTGAAAATTTGTCTCTGTCAACAACTTCGCTAAACCCTGTCCCTTGACCATCTTGGTGGGTTTGATTTCCAAATCATACTCTTGGATTTTTTCTATCCACTTCCCCCTTTTTCCTTCAATATCACTTTGGACCAGCACGTCTTTCACAACAGAATTAGGAACATAAGAAGTTATTTGGTACTGCAACACATAATTCCTAAAGGCTTTCAGTGCTTTGACCAAAGCATATACTTGTTTCTCCAGAATATTGTATTTGAGCTCAGCATCTCTGAGAACTTTACGGAAAATGCAACTAGCTGTTCCTTACTGTCTTCATTTTCTACAACAACACAACAGTAATAGTATTGGGGGATGCAAATGAGAATACATGAAAGGCTTTTTGATAGTCTGGACTAATCAGAGCTGGAGCTTCCTGTAGTGCTTCCTTATCCCATTTCACTTCTGCATTTTTCTTCAACATATCTGTTATACTTCTCACGATCTCAGCATAATTGGGCACAAACCTCCTCAAAATGTTTATTTTTCCCAGGAATCTCTAGATATCCTTCTTGCTCCTGGGTAAGGGAATAGTCTGAATGGCTTCCACCCTTGCTAGGTCAATCTTTACTGCTTGTTTGGAAACTATGTGCCCCAATAATTTACCTTCCTCTAAGGCAAATAAATATTTCTTGGGATTTAATGAAAGACCAAAATTTTTGCACTTTTGAAAGGTTTTTTGCAAATGCTCCAAGTGTTCATCATCTGACCCTGAGAAAATAATTACATCATCCAGATATATAACTACAAAACTGTCACCAACGAAGGCTATGTCCATAGCCCTCTTAAATGTTGCACCTTCATTCATAAGGCCAAATGGCATCCTTGCGTACATGAAGGTGCCCCAGGGCATAATGAAAGCAGTCTTCCTCTAATCTTCTTTTTCCACTGCTACTTGATTATACCCAGAAAATACGTCAACCATAGACAACCTCTGAGCTCCTGTAAGCCTTTGTAAGAAATAATCCATTTTCGGCAAAGGATAATTATCTTTTAGAGTCGCTCGGTTCAAGTTCCTGAAGTCTACACACAGTATTATCTCTCCATTCTTCTTTCTTACGGGGACCAAATTGGAAACCCAGTTGAATATCTAAGAGGGACTACAATTTTCGCCTACTACAGTTTCTTCACTTCTTTTTCGATTGTAGCTAACAAGGGATTGATCTATCTGAGCTTCTGTCTGTGTGGTTTGAGCCCTTCCTTCAATGGAATCTTATGCTGAATAATTCTTTTGTCATATGTTTTCAGGTCTTCATACGACCAGGAAAACACATCCATATACTTCTTAAAAAGATCAATGTGCCTCTCTTTGTATTTTTTGAGAACCCCTTTGAAAAATTTCACTATTTTGGGCTCCTGCCGAGTTCACAAATTACAATCTTCCATATCTTCTTCTTGATGTGTTTTCTTCAAATCAACAACAACATCATTAGCATCGAATAATCTTTCAAGGGGAACCAACCCTCTAGGGAGCACATTATCTTTCAATCGGATAATCTTCTATTCACCTATTCACTGCTTGAGGTTTCTTATTTCTGTTCTCTGCTGTGTTTGTTCTTCCTCTTGGTCTATCTCAGCATCTTCAACCATTGCCAGGAACTGATTTATCTTTTCATCATCATCAAACACTGGAACTGATTTATCTGTTCATCATCATCAAACACCTGCCAATGTTTCACATTGTCAGGGGTAGAAGGTCTATGTATGACTTCGATTTCGTACCTTAGCCTGGGATTTATGGGAGGTTTGAAGGTGATGGTTGCAACTGCTAAAGAATCGGCCAATCTATTCTCCTCCCTCGGGATATACTAAAGATTGAAGGCTTAAAAATAGTTTTCTATCAGATCTCAAACTGCACTCCTGTACGATCTTAATCTCGGATGCTTGGTTTTACAATTATTCTTGATCTACCTTATTATCAACTCAGAGTCACCATAAATTGAAATACATTGAACCCCCATTTGCTTAGAAACTTGAAGGCTTAAGATTAAGGACTCATATTCAGCCATATTGTTTGTCGAATCAAATTTGAGTTTAAAAGAGAATGGCATGAGGTTACCTTATGGTGATATTAGCAAGAATCCGACACCTGCGCCTTCCTTCGAGTAGGCACCATAAAAGTAGAAGTTCCAAATCTTATTTGAGTGTAGCTCGTTATTTACAACTGCTGAAAAGAGTTTCTTCCCTGTGTCTTCAGCAAATTCTGCATCCTCATGCAACATGAAACAAGAAATATCTTTTGTTTCTTGACTATAAATGGGGGAATTTCCTGCATCTTTCTTAGAGGTGGTCTTCACAAACCTCGTTTCCTTGTACAATCTCCTTTCTTCCCCATTAAAAGTTGGAATGATAGCATAAGTGAAATATAACTTTAGTACACCTCCCAACTTAGCTCCCCAAGACCTTGACAGGAGCATTCCAAACTTGGCTAGGATGTCAGCAACCACTACATCCATGACTATACTCTTTGCTAGGATTTGTGCCAACGAAACTGCTACATCTTTAATCAACCCAACACATTTCACCCTTTTGGAATCAAATGAATACAAATCCCTATAAGTTTTGGTAATTTGTAGGTTAAGCTCCTTCATAACAGATAATGACATGAGTTTATGGGACGCTCTCAAGTCCAACATGCAATTATGTAGAGTAAAATCATGAAGCAACAAAGAAATATAGAAGGGTAGAACAGACGGATATACTTCTTCTACATGAGGGCCAAAGGTGACCAATGGCTTTTCTTCTTATAGGTTCACCGTGTCACTTATTTCTTTCACCTATGTGAGATTAATAAACTCTGAAATTTCTTTCTTGTAAGCTGGTATTTTAGCCAATTCTAGAAGAGGTACCTGAATTTTAACCTTCTCCAACTCTTTTGCCAAACCGAAGGCATGCGTTTTCTTAACAAATTTTTCAGTTTCTTCTTCACTCTTTCTAGAATCTGCCGCTTGTTCGGGTGCAGGAACAACTCTCTCCAAAATATTAGTGTAAACTAAGTTGTCCTAGGAAGATTTAGCCTGCTGCACATTTGTTCTCTTAAGTGATTTTGTAGGTTGCTTCCCATTACTGGCTTGTTTCACAGGGTCCTTTTGTTATGGAATCGCCATTGGAGGAGGAAAGGAACCTTTTTGTTCACCTGCATTATCTTGCACTCTAGATCTCTTTCTAGACCTTAAAGCATACTTTTTATGTAAATCAAATTGCATTAAGTTTGTTAATTGTCTACAATATTCATCCATCTCATCTTGATCAAAAGTTACTTTGGCTTCAACATATTCTCCCTCATAATATTCCTCTTCATCCTCTTCTATTGCGTACATAGCAGATCCCTGATCCTCGGCCCCCCTTTGGTTATCTTCTGCTGTCTCTGCAGGTGTTGCTTCTATATACAATGGTGCTTGAACCTGGTCTTGATCTCTTCTTTCCCTCTGCAAAATTTGCATGGTATGTCTTTGAATTTAGGGTTGAAACCCCCTCGGTTTTGTTGTACGTGCCTTTGGGAGTTTTTATTTTCTAATTCTATCTTAGATAGCTTATTTGTTAGATTTTTTTATCACCCTTGCCATATCTTCTATCCTCATACCTTGCGATGATTCTTCTTTTTCTTTCCCCTTCTCTTGGACTGGCTGTTTCCCTTTCGCCTTTCCAACTGCAGTCATATTAGCTTCAATCTCTAAAGCACTTGTCTATATCTACTCAAGAGTAGGGGCTCTTCTTTCTCTCAATGTAAAGCTAAAATCAGCTTCAAAAGCCCCAACAAAAACTACCTTTTCTCCTGTAAGGGGGGGCATCATCTCTATGGGTAAACTATTGTACAATTTGTTGAATCTTTTTACAAACTCAAAAATGTCTTCATTAGGCCTTCTTTTAATTGCATTAGACTCTGTCAATGAGTAACCATGATGTCTCTTTTCTCCCCATCTCTGGGTGAATCTATTTTTCATATCTTCTTAGTTATTTATTGAACAATTTGGTAAACCTTTGAACCATTTTCTAGCCTCTCCATCTAGATATTGCACAATAGTATCATCACAACATCTAGGTGTTCTACATTCAAATTCTCAGCAAAAGTGAAAAACAAAGGTAAATGTTGTTATGTAGTTATTTCATTTTCTCCAGTGAAATGAGGAAGTAATTTGAGGTATTCTTGAGGCATGGTGTTCATTAGTTGTGCAAGATTTAGTGGAGCATATATGTTCGTTAAGAAAGCTGGTACTGCCGAATTAACAACTTGGTAAACTGCTCCTTGGGAAGCTGAGGCTGATGAACCTGCTGTGAAAGTGGATGAAGGTGGAGGTAAAACTGATATGGGAGTGGCTTGATGAACAATGGCAAAAGAACCAACAACTGTATTTGGTTGAGCTTGAGTGAAGGTAAAAGAAACATGCTCGAAAGAATGTTCTTCTAACTCAATTCCTTGAAAATAAATGGGTGTGGAAGGAGAATATTGTTCTAAGAAAGAGAGTTCCTCAAAAAAATATCTTCAAACAAAGGGTTATGAAAACTACTGCGAAGAGTAGAAAATGTAGGATCAAGTGTTGAAGGAGTTTAAGGTTTATGAGCCCTTTTGGAAACCAATCTTTCTGGATCTAGAAAAGCATGGACTATTTACTGTGAGGTATCCGACCTCGTGTGAGGTCTTTTAAAAGCCAGAATTTTGAAAATAACAAATACAACCCAATATTTCCTCCTCACTGAACAACCAGAGGAAATAATGTGAAAAACCTAGGGAAAAATAAACTTCATTTCTTCGTCCCAGGCAACGGCGCCAGAAAATGTTGTATCTCAAGAAACAATCCCTTGGCTGTGGTAAGGAATCAGTGCTTAAGACATTTTATAAATGTATGTCACAATTACCATATCAAATGGCCTTTGTTTAACACCCTTGGAATTCAGTTACTTAATACCCTCAATAATATGAAATAATGAAATCCTTCACAATGCCATAAACTGTTGATATTTGAATGGAATGAAAAGAAGAACTGTAAGATAAACTCAAAATGATATGCTGAAAACACAGAATCTACCACTTTTAAGTTTCAAAGGAAATTCATGGAGGAAGAGAGAACTAAAAATAATATGCTGTAAATACAGAATCTATCACTTTAAAGTTCTATCAGGAGTTTAAGAAGAGAGAAGAGATGAGGTGAAGGAGCGCAAATTAAGGTTATTTAACTCTTACTCACAAATGTAATTAAGAGATTGACTGCTACATTACTTCACTTCATTCAAAGAGGAATAGCCACATAGCGAAATAGGAAAGATGTATCAACATCAACAGGTGTAGGAAACTTGATCTTCTTTCATTAATTTCTAAGAGAATTCAGTCATAAACTAATAATCATCCAAAGGTCCAAAACTCGGAACCCATTTTCTTTATTTCTCTCTCCTTAAATACATCAGAGTAATTCGTAACTCCTGAAATTATTGAACTCTTCGACTTCCTAAACTGTTAAGATTACTTATGCAATTATAACAAGAAAACAAATTGAAACTTGGAAATATGGTTCGTTTTGCTGAATCTGATGTTGTTGATGCCTCCTCCCGGAGTGTCGAGGTGTCCTTTTTGGTTATGATGCAACAAATGCACCGTTCTGTAGTGACGCCTCAGGGCCTGACTCTGACCTAACTATCGTGCTTCCAATAGCGCCCCTATAAGTTCTTCTGTCTGACTCTACCAATGCCTTTGTGCTTCAAACGCTGCCGTCGTATTACCTACTACAAGACTCTGCCTCTTCTCCTTTGATCTGCGTCGGGTCGCTTACTCGAGTCTCTCTGCCGTGTTTTTCCCATTTCTTCATGACCAAGGTGTTTCATCGGCTTTACGTTATAATCCTCATTTTCTTCCTCCGACATGGTTTAACACAAAAAATACCTTTCCTCTAGATCTGAAAAGCTTTGGAGTTCGCTTTTGAAACCATATCGCTTCCACCCGCACATCTGATTTCGTTGTTTTTAGCTTGTCTTTGACACTTATCTTCTAAGTCTTATGATGCGCGCTATGCGATTAGGCCCCACCGCATCGCATATCGCACTTCGGTGAACATAACTCAAGCGCTTTGTACTTAATGCTTAAAAATTGCGATGTGCGGTATGCGGGCCACGTCACCGCATACTGCTCTTCGAAAAACTTAAATTTTACCTTCCGCGCTCATTCACTAAAAATTTCGATTAGCGATCTGTGATCGGGTCCCACCACATCGCACATCACACTACGGTGATTTTAACCTTTACCTCCCGCGCCTATCCTTTGAAACTTGCGGTTTGTGATTTAATCTCCGCTATGCATTGCTCCGCTCCAGTTCTGCGCTTCGATCCCGACCATCCATTTTTTCCGTTGCGCCTCCCTTGAAACTCTTAAGTTTTTAAGGGAAATGTGCCCTTTCTACACCTCTTAAACTGTTCTGCATGTGGACGCGCACAACTTGAGCCACCTTCACATATTATCACGTAATGTTAATGTACCAACCTATAAATTAAAGTTCTTCTACAACACACAAATTTTTATATTTTCTATCATATATGATTTTTTGGTGTTTTTGAAAATTAATTCAAAGGTAAATGCAAATGAGCCACAACAGTGGGACTGCCTAGAAAAATGCAGTATAGGATTAGGGCTTTAGGAAATGGGATTTGGGGATAAGGGATAAGGTGATGTAGGGATAAGGGGAGTGATTTTAGAGTGTGGTAAGGGAAAATAGGGTTTATGGGAAACCATCTTAGCTTGAAATGGTGAAAAATAGGGTTTCTTGGCTCAAAACTTGAAATGGTAAATGAGGAGGTTTTACACCATGAATTCAAAATTATAAAAATGAAAGGAGGGTTTAGAGAGGTGTAACCTACTTGTAATTGACTGAAGAAACCCTTGTTTGATGACTGGACCGCCTGCAATGAAGATTTGGAGCTATGGGAGAATCTGGTAAAAGTGCAGTGCCTCCCAGGTAAAAGCGCAATGCCTTAAGTAGGAGCACAACACCCTCTCCGTCAAAAGTGCATCACCTCAAGCAGGAGCGCAACGCCTTCCAAAAAACTTGACTTTCTCACTAGAAATTTGATTTTTTACTTGGGATTTTAAGAGCTCAATTCATGAGGATGCAAATGAGTGTCTTTTTTTGTCTTTGATGGCCCTTTATATTTGGTGAATTTTCATAAATTGGCTTTGGGACCCACATTTCCTTTTGAACTCAACTTTGACATTGCACTTTACCTTTTGAACCTAATATTTGGATTTGATCTTTTTGATGGATTTTGAACACTATGGCTCTTTGGAACATTGACTAATTTGTCTGATTGGAACCTTGAGTATGCAACTATCTTGGAACCATGATAACTTATTACATATTAAGAAACACGAAATTACATATTGAATTGAAATTAATTTACAAATCAAACTTTCATAATAAAATGTATTTATTGTCACTCTCTTACTTGCTGGTCTTTTATGCACGCAAATGGTGATTTGATGGACCTTGAAAACCCTAAAACCTAATGAATACTTCGACTGAGTGGAATTCATGATGAACGGAATGAAATGATGATGACAACTCATGACTGATGTACACTCAGCAAAGTGGTGAAATGAGCCATCAAGTAATGAAATTTATGAAAAGAGTGAAGCTTGGCCTAAATCTGCACCAACTGACCAAATTTTTGCATGATGACCTAATGGAATGACAAAATTTTTAGAATGGGACACTTAACATGACATGAAAGAGTTTATTTTATCATTGGTGGAAGGATGCAAATACTGACAATAACACCGTCTTTCTTAGGAACCAAAATTATTGGTGAACCACATGGAGATGAACTGGGTTGAATGAAACCTTTCTCAACCAGCTCTTGGATTTGTTTCTTTATTTCTTCATTATTTATGACTGAGATGAGATACATTCCGACATTAGGAAGAGGGGAATCAAACAAAAATTGTATCTCATGTTGTAATTCTCGTTTAGGAGGCAGATGTTTTGTTTCTTTAAATAGACTTTGAAAAGAATCTACCACTTTAACCAAACCATCTTTAAACTGAGATTCTCAACCTGAAAAAACATCATGTTGATCCTTATGTTGTTCTTTACAACCATGAGTACATATCTTTTACTTGAACTTATTAGCCTCTTCATCTGATTAGCATTAACTAAATCCAAGTGTGTTTTGATTTTATGTGCCCTGACAATGTATTAAATCCCATCTTTCTTAAGGTGATATTTATGCTCTTTCCTATGAAATACAACATCATGATCATAGAGGTAAGGACTTCCTGGCACTACTCCACATATGTCTAATGGAATCAAATCTAAATCCACTTCATCAATGTAATTAGCTGTGATGGAAAATTTTAAATGACACTGCTTTGTGACATTAATCCGAGTCTTTTATTTTAGCCAACCTGATGGGTATGGTCTTGGATGATTATGTGTCTCCAAACCCAATTTCTTAACTAATTATTCAGATATTAAATTTGCCTGTGATCCACTGTCAAATAATGTGACTATTTTTGTGTGCTTATAAGTTATTCTTATGTAAAATAGCTCAACTCTTTTATCCTCATCCAGATGATTTATGTTTGAAGAAGATGTAGAAGTACTAGAACTTGAACTAGCGTCAGAACGTTTACTGTTGAAACCATTGCGGTTATTTTCCTTTCATCACCTGATTCGGAGCCAAAATCTTGTTGGATTGCTGTAATAGCCTTATTTTCACCTTTCTTTTTCTAGAACTTCTTTGGTCTGAGTTATGGGTGAAGTTTCCAAAATCTGGCTTCATCATGTCCGATCCTCTGGCAGTGAGTACAAGTAGGTATTTCATTGTCCTTTTGAGTTGTCACTGTTTTCTTTCCCTTTGAACTGCTCTTCCTTTTGTTGTCTTTGGAATCCTTGATTTCCAATTGTTTGGATGCTTTCTGTGAAAACTTGAATGATTTTCCACTTGATTCAATATGTATGGCTCGAACACACTCTTCATCAAAGTAAATGGGATTGAACATCAATAACATATGCTGTAAATAAGAATGTAAACTGCCAATGTACTTTAATAAAGTTTCACGTGTATCCAATGGAATACCAAGCACCAAAGCTTTCTTCCTGAAATCCTAAGTAAACTCCTAAGCATTCTGCCCTTTACCTTGCCTCAAATGATGCCAATCAATAACAACTTGCTGCATGTATCCCAAAGGATATAATTGTTTTCTAATAGATTTTAAAAACTTAGACCATGAAGAGATGACTTTACCTTTACGTTTTAAATCTACTTGAGTTTTACTTTCATAGCAGATTAAAGTTGTTCCCCCCATTCTAAGTGTAGCTAACTGAATTTTTGTTCTTTCATTAGAAATGTTCTGAATTCTACAATGCACTTCTAACTGTTTAATCCAGTTATCTAACTTTTTAGGATTCATTTCACCATCATAAATAGGTAGTTCAAATTTTACATCAAGTTTCAAAAGAGATGATTTCTGAGGTTTATTTTCTGTTTCAAAATCTGAAATGGAAGAAGAAGAATAAGATGATGATGAAGATGATGGAGGAGAAGGAGGTTTATCAGATTTTCCTTTTCCCTTTTCCTTCTTCATTGCTTTTGAATAAGAAGTTTCATCTCTCGCCTTGTTATCTTCATAGACTTCTCCCATGTTCATAAACATTTGTTGAATATGTTCACCGCCCATGACCTTCACTTCAGGAGTTTCACATGCATTGGATCCTCCCATTGTTGATCGTTGAGTGAATTTCCGCTTTTCAACTTCTGAGTCAATCTCCTTTAGCGTTCTTTCTCCATGTCACAACCTAGACCTGGTTAACATTCATTGGAAAAAATCCTACAAACTGCAACCTGCTATGATACCAAAATATGTGATCTGAAATAATACTGAAGTAGAACTGAATATTTTCCAAATTAAATTGATTGTTAACTCAATTGCTTAGTGTGGAAGACTGAAGGAAAAATAATTGATTTTACAACTTAATCCAGAACTTAAGAAGCACAATTAAACATGAATTTTTAGCAAAGAAAAGAGATAGAAGACAACAAACATTGATTACGGAGTTCATCCCTGGTGGAATACATCTCCGGGTCCGCTTTTAAGATGGGCATCCGTTTTATTAAGCATTGATACAAGGAAGTATTTACATATAAATTCACCAGACTGAACGTTCTTGTAGGCACCTCTGGTCTCTGTCAATAGAAATCTCTCTCTCCTATCTTTCTAACGCCTGTCTTAATGCCTAATTTCGTCTCCGGACGACCAAGATACACCTGAAAGAAAACTGCCTCTCTCTTATAGAATTCTGATTACAAGCCTTCAAAAACACTCTCCCTTCTCCACATGTGCAATGGTTAAGTTTAATTAGGTTCAATATCGAACTCCTAGGGCATATTCATGGCAAATGTTTTACATTAGGTGGGTAGTTGCTCTCGGTGGAATAGTAGTGTTACACATTAGAATTTTTTTCATAGTGGATAACTTAACATGGTGCGCATATCCAATTTAAAACTCAGAATAAAATTTATGATAAAAATAACCCTGACGGTTTTTCAAACAGCAGAAAGCTCTTACGGTGTTGTTAACTGCTCCATGTGACATGTCGGTGGAATAACTGTGGAATGCCACCTCGCAGGTTATGTCCGGCGGTTCTGCAACTGTGTGATGACTCCCACATGCAACAACTATCTGCGGTCAACTCCGTCCAATGACTGTGGTCTTCCGATGGTCATCTCCACAAATTGCATGGTAGACGTTTCGATTACATTCACATGTCATTGCAACTACACTTTGCCCACGTGGTCCAGCTCCGGTTAGACTTTTATATGGTTTATTACATAGGTCCGAAAGGTTTATATCATAGTTTAAAACCATTACAAAACACCATAGGTTTATATGCGCTAAGGTTTAGAATAGTTTTTGTGCTAGGTCTCCACCATAGGATTTCTAACCATAGGGTTTTACACCACAGTATAGCGCTATAACATTACATCCACATCACTTAAGGTTCAGACCTTAAGATTTTTGTTATATGGTTTTTAACACCAATTTCACCTTAGCTTAGGTTTAAAATAATGACATTCTACACCATGAAATCTTGTCATTTTCAACACCATAGAATAAATCAAAGACTTCCTCTTTCATCCGTAACACTGGAGAAACTGAATATTGTACTGGACTTCCCTGTCAATCTGAACTGATGCAAGATCCTCCTAGATCATCTAGACCAAGTTGTATATGACCAAATTTGTTATTATGAGGATGTTTAAAATGAGCTCATGAATGAGTCTTCTCCAGTAATTAAGGTTTTTAAGTAACCCATAATGAAGAATAACTAGACGTAATGAGCCAATGTAAAAATCCTAGTTATAAACAAGTTTAAAAAAAATATGAACCTCTGTAAAAGAACATAATTAGAATATGATCTATAAGATAAGTAAAATGAAAGTTGAGGAAGAATAAAGAAATAGGCACTCACGAATTTAAATAGTTGGTTCAAAGAAAACTAATAAAATGGTGTTAATTGAGATTATAGAAACAAATGAGGAAACATTATAAGCGATGACATAATGTTGCTTCAAAGATGTTAATGGTGAAGAAACACCTTCACTAAAATCAGCAATTCAAGGTAAGTCCATTATTAAATTTATTGAAACAACAACGTTGGTAAAATAATTATGTTGAACGACTGAGGCATAAATGGCGTTTTCAATTGTTAAAGTTTCACCTCATGGTAATATATCTACACGGCGTAGAATTCAAACCCTACACCAAAATTTGAAAACTTCAGAAACACCTATTAAACTTCATATTTTAATAAACCAAAACACTAATAGAGGAATCAAGAGTGTGGACACCACATATGAAGAGGTGAGATCAAACCAACACTAATAAATGGTAGATATATGAAAAGAGAGACATAAATAATTAGAAAAACAACCTAAATGCATAACAATAATCACATTTCTATTACCATGAAATCAATATTACATAACTCCATGCAACCATGCACAAGCTCACTCTAGAGATTACTCTAATCAAAACACATTACCAATATCATCAATCATGACTAGATATTTGAGCTCATTCTCTTTTATAGAATAAGAGGGAGAGAATGAAAAAACCCTCAACTCTGGGATGTAACACTCTACACAAGGTCAAACCGCAACCCTAAAAGAATGTGCCCTCCCATGAAGACAAACTACATACAATGAATTCTCCTCATGTATAAGAGTATATTCTCTTAAAATGCTTCCCATTGTACCAATAATGGGTGAGGACATTCAAACTCATGCCAAACATGCTCTTCCATGTAACTACTAAAGCAATACACCCCTCTTTATGCTAAGGATAAGCAGGTGCATGGAAGCATGTTCCAAGCACATTCTTACACACATTTAGCACACTTATCAATGTAACTACTTAGCTATTTCACTCCACATGTTCAAAATATAGGTACACACATGCCAACATGTGCACAACATGCTTCTCCATGTGGCCTAAAATGCTTATTTTTGTAACTACTCGAGTAAGTGTGCTCTCAATGCAATTTAGGAGGTCTCCCATGATAGTGTGCTCTCCCTCCAAGCCAAATACTTAACTTTTGAAGATGACTAAAAAACTCCTCCTCGCATATTAATTGTATATACAATTGAAAAAAATTGAGACTAGGTTCTACGAAACTGGTTAAGCTAATAATAAGAAGTAATATATTTTTAATTAGATTAAGAGTGATATATAATAAATAATTATTTATAAGAAGCAATACCATGGATGTTCATGTAGTTCCATAATATCAATTTCAAGGATCTGCACTTTCTTATTACTTCCTTATATTGGATGGTATCATTAATATTTGAGTGTTGATTAATGTAAATATACCTTGAACGCTAACTCAACAAGCTCAATATAATTGGTAAGTGTTGATTGGTAATTAATGTAAATATACATTGACCTTTATCATGCTTCCATTTAGCACACCCATAAACATGACGAGAATATGCATAGTAAATGTGTGCACTCATCTAGCGCACAACATTTGACCAAATAAATGCTTGACATATGGAAAAAGCATTAATATCAACATAAGAAGTAATAACTTGATGAACTTGCCTTAAAAGGTGAACATTTCTATCCTACTAGAGTGTCTAATTAGGGATATTTTAGACAACACAGGCATGATTTTTAGCGTTATTCCACCATTGGCAACTTTAATGTAACGATGTAAAAGCCTATTTTCTTTCAACATGAAAAATATATATTAACATGGATTAATTTGTAATTATGATGGTGTTGAGGCCTCAGAATTCCGTTGTCGAAACATGGGGGAAAACCACCCGGTCTGGACCTTAAAGCAGCTCCTTTTCCGTTTGGTGTAGTGGCTCCGACTGGGGATAATGGGACTTCCCAATAAGGATGATTTTGAGGGTGTGTTTTGGTTATACAACATGAAAATGGAGAATGATTTTAATCTATCATATGCATCTATCTAAACTATTTATTCTACTATATACCTAGGGTGTTTCTTCCTTTGTGCGACCTAAAGAGATATCCTTCAACTATCAGTAATATAGATCATTTAAAAATTGAAAGAGATGAAAGTTATGTAAGATGATTCTTCTAACAAAATAGTTTGACTAGAAGAATTGTGAAAAATATATCGCATTCATATGTGTGATTATACATTCAATAAGAAATCACAGTCAAATATTAGAACAGAAGTGCATGTAACATTCATCTATAATAACGTTTGAAATATATAATGCAATAAAAATATGACTGTCAATCTATAAAGCAAGACTTAATACAAGTCAATAAAAGTACCATATGTATGAAGTTCTACTCATGTAAATTAACAGTAATTGATCTTATCCTCTTCACTTTCAAGCAATTTAAAGAGTACAATAGTGAAAAATCAGTTAAACAACTTTAATTTTCAAAAGATAATAGATGTGTTCCATTAATTCATCAAAGCATTCACAAACTTACAGTAGTGCATTCTTTTCAAAAGTTTTTGACAAATTTCTGGACCCTTCTCTAAATGCATGAGAGGGGTTTAAATACTAAACTAAATATGTTCTAAAATAGATTATTACAAAAATATAGAGGAGGTTTCAAACAACCATCCTCGAATGACTAACTTAAACTACAATCTAGGAAAATAAAGTAATAATATGATTTATGAATTCCGCCCTTTCTTTTGGATTTTGTCACGAAGATGACAAATATCTAGCATGGGCTTAAGTTGGTTGCGAAATCCTTGAACTGATCTGTCCCTTGAATACTGCGTTTGGGAGTAATGACTTCGATCTTTTTGTTGAATCTGTTAAAGAATGTAGGATCTGATATTGATGATAAGGTTTGATCAGAAAATTCCAATAATTTTCTTGATCAAACTTATTTGCCTTTTTAATTATTTCATCCTGTGTGTCTGCCTTTTGCTGCCACTGTGATTCTAGCTATTTGACTTCTGAGAACACTTCAGACGTGTACTCTTTGATAAGTTCTGCTTTTACTAGCTGTTCACATACAAATTTAATAATTTATTTTGATAATATTGATGCTTTCGCTGCTGCTTTCTCTGCCTGCTTTATTTGTGCTTCCCAATCCTTGAATAGGGTCTCCTTATGGAACTTATCTACCTAGGGTAGATTAGCTTCCTTTTCTGAGTCTAATGATCGCCATTGAATGTGTTTGCTGATTTTCTTCTCGAGCTTTTTGCATTCAAGTTTATGGATAGCTACTTGCTGGATCAATATTTCATTTGAGTCACAATAAGAGTCAATAATAAAAGCTTGTTGGAAAAATACTTTCTGTTGCTGCTTTAAATTAGCATTTACATCTAATGCTTCTTTTATGAATTGCTCTAATTGTGGTTGGCTTTGTAATCTGGTCATTGCTGCTTCCAGTTGTGCTTGCTTCTCATTGATTTCTGCTTGATGCTGCAATTTAAGACTCTCAAAATCTTTTTGAAATTGGGCCATCTTTCTTCATCTAACAGTCTCTCTAGTTCTTGTATTCTGTCTTCCTTTTTCTTTAGCAACATTTTAACCTTAGTAGCTTTATCAACAGTAGAAGTAGCATATGCCCCTGCATACTGTGATAATTTAGTTAAATGTTCCATAGGATCAGCTAAGGAATCCTTCCACAAAACGTCAACAGATTCATCTCTAAGGTTTGAGACTGTTTCATCAGTTCTTCTCCTTTTATTTCTCTTGACTACAACCTTATAAATAGGACTGTAGAAGATATCGAATGAAGGAATTTCCTCAACTTGTATAACTATTTGGTCTGTAGGGTAGGTCGGTATGATCTCTCGATCATGAGTTTCTAGAACTTGTTGTAGTGGATTAACGGTTTCCACTATCTTCTGGGAATGTTCAAGTGTATGAAAACTAGTAACTTGATCAGCATTGGGATTTTAGGAGTTTTTATTGCTTTAGAAAAATAATCCCATTCACTACTCAAATTATTTGTTTGGGACTTTTCTGACTAATCAAGTGTGTCATGACTATGCTGAACTTCTTGAGAAGTTGATTCTGTTCCATCACCTTCTCTTTTTTCCTGCACTTTTATCTCCTGGATTACCTGATCAATTATCCTCTTTGGGATATCCTTTCTGGATTTAGATTCATTTTCAGAATGATCCGAATTGTGAGATTGATGCTCTAATTGACCCGATTCATCCTTAGACATGTCTTTTGCTTCATTATCTAAGCTGATACTTGGAGCAGGTCTATTGACATCTTCAATAGTTAACAAATTGAGAGGAAGTCTCTCCAGTCTCTTATTTCTATATATTTGGAAGGCTTCCAAATCATCTTGGCTAAGTTTACCGAATGCAAACTTAATTATATCTAAAAAAATTTCCATGCCTTGGAAGAGATCATCAAATCCATTTATTTCGTTTACAAAAGGCTTCATTTTGAGCTCTGTGATGAGTTTTTAATTACATCATTTGGATCATACAACTTATTTGGAATTACTACCAAATTCAATAGATTAATCTTTGAAACCTCCTTGTAGGTATGGCCAATATCAAAAAGTGCAAAAGTACCACACTGTAAAGGGAAATTAGGCCAAATGGCCTTCTTAACATCTTTCAGTTGTTTAGTAATACCATTAACAAGCTGGTAGGCTATCTCTCTTGCAAGTAACTTATCAGGAACATAATATGGTAAAACGTGGGGAGAATCATAACTCCAGAATACTCTGACATATGTAAAATTCTCCTCTGCAAACCATCTAGCCACAGAAAGAATATCTACACTAGCCTCTTTGGAAACCCTAGGGGCTTTCTCCCTAGGGGCCACAGAAAGAATATCTACACATGACTCCATGACAAATTTTATAAAAATGCAGATGGAAGTCTAAATCCCAAAGGGCTTTGTGGTAGATGTGGATTGGGGTAGGGTCTTGGGTAGCCCATTTCCATCCCATGGTAGGCAAACTATAAGAAAAGCATATTGCGTCCATGACATACGAAAACATACAAAAGGAGGTATTTCTCTAGATGAAACACTCCTTTTATTCCTATATTATGTGATGTGTTTGGCTAAACTGTCAGATAGGATATTTTCCCAATTCAGAATTAAGGAATTGACGATTGCGTCAATCAATGGAACCCAATCTACTGAAAACCTAGTGGTACCAGGTTTTGAAAACAATCTACACAACATACCGGCAACATAGCAATAAGGGGAAGGAATTTGGGAAATTGGGTACGTACCGAGTTTATCTCGCTTCAGCTTTTCCTGGTCTTCCTTCCATTCTTTTATGACTTTCATGAGGTCTAGATGCTCTGCTCTAAAGCTTTGCAAAAAAGCTTTGTCATATTTCTGTTGCGGAGAGGGTAGATGGTACATTGCTTGTAAATCTTCTACCCTGAAAGACCCTATGTTTTCTCCCTTCGAATCTTTGAATTCTCTATTCTCTATGCTTAAGTGGTCAATTACCCACTTAACCATGTCTGTGTAAGGGAGAATTTTTGGTCTTGCGGCTACCTTGTGAACAAATGAACATGCAACATCGAAGTAAGTCACATCTGAAGTAGATGTCGTGCCTGTTGTAGCAACTTTGGTTATTACCCTTGGATTTTCATCTTCAAAAAGCTTATACATTGCCTCCCATGATGAGCTTCCGCAATCCTTGTTGTAGGTGGTGTCTGAAAATAAGGGAGACATGTCTGAGTCTTTAGTAGACAACGTTTGAGCAATTTCTTTGCCTTTCTTGTTCATTTCAATCTTCCTCACTCCATTAAGTGGTTTCATGATTTCAAGTAAACAGAGCGAATATTACAGGTATAGATAATATAGAGACAAATCCGTCGTTTATATCAAACATGCACGAATAGATATGAGTCTATTAAATATGATATTAATCATCGATGATCATTTCAAAATCAAATCTCTTACACCTTCGCACAAAATAGCTATCAATCAACTTAAGATGTTAGATCTCGGATTTCAGTTTGATACGACATAAGTCATTTTGCATGATTGAGTAATTAAATTCCATTAGTTCGCATATTGCAACTTATAACTTTTACCGTTTATGATTTTTACCCATAAATTCTACGAAATGCGATCTGTGCAAATCGCACATCGCAATTTTTATGTGGTAAACGAATTTTCTTTTGGTTAAGTTGTGCAAAATGAAAATTGCGCATTCAAGAAGTCAAGAGGCTGCTCTTTATGGGACTTTAGAGCTTTATATTTATTGCTTTGTTGGCTAGTCGGGTCCGCGTAATCGCAACCTATACCGAATTTCTTTATAAGTTTGATTGTTTTAAATGAGGTGCGATGCGATAACAAATTATAACGGTGATTGGAGTGTTTGCAAGTTTTAAAAATAACTTCGAAAAAAGGTTTAGCGTGTTTCGAAACCTGCGTGACTTAACGGATTTTAAGTCTTTTTGGTTGCACGCTATGCAGTTTGCGATGTGCACTAAGGAATAAAGCGGAAAAATCAAAGAAAACTTTATTTCCTAAAGTTTTTTTTTGTTTTTTAAAGATAGAAAAATATTTCCTATTTATTTCTAAAGGGTCCCCATTTATTAAAATAAATGGGGGGTGTTGTATAGCACAACAAATGAGCAATACACCCATTTTGTATCAATATCCAGTCATCCCCACATAATAAAAGGTGGTAATATATTTTTTGTTGGTATATCTACTAAATAATTATAACATTCAACAAAGTATGTTACATTTGATTATTAGCATGTTCCCATATATTTTTGTGTATATATGATCTCTTTCATTTAATTTATATCAATAAAATTGGTGAGTTTTATGATGATTTCATATTGACATGTTAATAAACTAGTATAAATTAGGCTATCACCTTGTAAGTACATTGTTTACTTAAGGTTAAAACACTATTTTAAGGTCGGCAGAGGTGACTATTTAGTAAAGTCGGTCTCTTAAAGACGGTAAGGTCTTGTGCCCAAATCTAAGCGAGGGCATTGACTAGTCGCGGGTGCTACTTGTTTCCTGGGCCAAGCCCGCTCACCTTTTGAAGGTCGGTGAAGGCGAATGGTTGGTAAAGTAAGAATCGTAAAGACGATAAGGTCTTGTGATCAAACCTGAGCGAGGGTGTTGACTAGTTGCGGGTGTTACTTGTTTCCTGGGCCAAGCCCGCTCACCTTTTGGAAAATAACTCGCGTGCTCATGACTGCTCGGTGCTGTGTTTCCTACGGGTTCGTGGCCTTTCCCTCCTGTTGAGGGATCCTTCCCCCCTCCTCTCTTCTTTCTCCCCTATGTCCCATTTTCTCCTACTCTCCACCTTATCTCCTCACCATTGTCTGGCCGAACAACCTTATGGCTACACCAACCATGGTTGGTTCTTTGGATGCAGATATTGTAGCCTTCAACTCTCTGGTTTTTGTTGCACCTAAGTTTCAAAAGCAGGGTCCTTCATGATTTGTTAAAAAATAAGATGAAATCCCTAAGATCACTATCAATACCCCACATGCTCACTCTAGAGCTCTGCAACTCACAGAACGGGGCCTTATTTGCTAGTTCAGGGGCCTCTGGCCTTCACCCCGCTCGGTTCGTGCCTGTATAGAAAATAATTGGAAACTGCTTATTGAGGGAGAGCTTATGTCGACATTCAGTGGAAAGGGATTTGTCACCTTATTTTTCGAAAATAGGTTGGACAAAGCTTTGGTTTTCATGAGTGGCCCATACTTCATGGGAGCACAGGGGTTGTATTTGGATAGGTGGAGTCCTAGCTTCAATCCGGACTACAATTTTTCGTCTTCGGTACTAGTCTAGATAAAGCTTCCATATCTCCCACTCCATTGTTGGAATGACACAACCTTCTATTTTATAGGGAACTCTGGGAAAATATATTGACTGTGTTGAGCCAAAGGATGGTCTATTCTCCTATGCAAGGATTTGTCTGTAGTTAAACCTCAAAAAATGTCTTCTGACTGCTCTTAATCTTTGCATGGACACTTGGGCTCATGTCCAAGAGGTGGAATATGATCAATTTCCATATAAATGTAAGCTATTTCATGAATATGGGCACTTTGATAAAAGCTGCCCAAAGCATCGGGGCTCTTCTAACTAGCTAGGGGAAGAAAATGAACAATGGAAGCAAGTCAAGAGGAAAAAAGGAATAACAAACAGAATAACGGGCCAATAATAGCCTCCAACTAATTTCCTCAGAAAGAAGGCCCAATCCAAAGTAAACCTTTTCCCACTCACGAGGCAGAAACCTAGGAAAATGAATCTAGAATTAGTAGTGTAGAGATTGCTCTTCTTTCCTCGACTTCGAAACTACAAAAATAATTTCCCACAAGCCCATAAGTAACCAGTAATTTAGAAGACACAACGAATGAAGAAGAGGAAGAAGAAGGGTTATTATCCTCCAAAGAAATAACAGTAACAACATTACCTGCAAGCTCAGTGGAGGAAAAATCAGGGGTGCAAAACTTAGGGACATGGACAGAAAGACAAGAAGATCAGGATAGAAAACAAACAAATAAATAAGGAAAGGAAAAATAAAAAATATGTGAGGAGGCAAAAATGGAAGTGCAGCAAGGCCTGCGAAAGGGACACCAACTACAAAAAGCAAGTAATGAATATTATCCCCTGGAATTGTAGGGGTCTTGGTTCTAGAAAAATAATAATGGAAGTAAAATCTCTAATACAAAAGGAAAGACCAGTAGTCACCCTACTCTAGGAGATGGAATTTTAGCGAGACCGATATCTCCTCTATTCATTCCTCGTTTTGGGGTTTTAGAAATATGGAAGCAAATAGCTCGAGAGGTGCTTCCATAGGCCTCTACATGATGTGGAATCCTACAAAATTACAACTCGTAAGTTCTTTAAAAAACAATCACTGGATTGCAACGTATTTTAATATTTTATAGTTGCAACAAACTTTCTCTATGATATATATATATATATATATATTCCTGTCAACTTTAGAGAGAAACAAGAATTTTGGAAGTCTTTAATGGAGTTAAAACACTCTGAATATGGGTGTAACTGTATTATGGGAGGATTATTCAACACCACCATGGGACAAAACAAGAAGAGGGGAGGCTCTATTGTTAGTGATGCTTCCCAAGAAAATATGGAGGACTTAATCCTCAACCTTAACCTCTTCTATGTTAAGCCTCCTAAATTCCTCTATACCTAGAATAACAAACGTTCTAGGCTGGGCCGTATTTCGGCTTGTCTTGACCGCTTCCTGGACTCTGAATGCCTGCTTGTGATGAATCTTTTTCTGAAATCCCATATTCTTCCTTGGTGTGGCTCATACCATCACCTAATCAACCTTCTTGTCTCACCTTCCCTCAATCTCGAGCCTATCCCCTTTTAGTTCTGCCCTCTTTGGCTTGAATCGCCTGGTTTCTCTGAGATGGTTTCTCTTTCTTGGTTAGTTTGGGTTGAGGGAAACCAAATCTCTATATGGGAATCCAAAATCAAAAGACTAAAAGGAGATATTAAAAAGTGTTTAAAATAAAACAAATCAGAAAGGCAATATGCAATAAAGGATATGGAAAACCACCTTGCCACAATCCAGGGACACATGGAGATGACCACGAAGAATTTGACAAACTTCCAAAAAGATGCTAAGACCTTCAAGCCTCTTCACAAACACTTCAGAAGAGAAGAAGAGTACATGAGACTAAAATCCAGAAAAAAAAAATGGCTAAAGGATGGAGATAGAAACACAAATTTATTTCATAAGCAGGCAAATTCTAGAGAGAGCAAGAACAATATATCTCAAATCCATCATGAGGGAAGTAATCTGCAAAGACCTGTGTCGTATGATAGGATACTCCTTCAAATTATTTATATTGGGAGGAGGAATCAATTCTTCCTTTTTGGCCTTAATCGTTAAGGAGCCCTGCCCCTCCACCTTTGCTAGATTTCGGCCTATTTCTCTCTACAATGTCTCATGTAAATTCATCTCGAAATTGATCGCATCCAAACTCAAAAATATTCTTCCTCTTTTGATCTCTATCAAGTAGGGGGGATTTGTGCCTAGACGTAAAATTTTTGATAATAAAATTTTTCTCCAGGAGGTTATTGATTCGAGATGGAAAAGAGGAGACCAAGGAATAGAAAAAAAGTTGGATATCGTGAATGCTTTTGATAGGGTCCAACATGGCTTCCTACTGAAAGTCATAAGGAGGATGGGTTTTGATGTTACCTTTATAAAATGGGTTGCTTTGTGCATTTCTTCTCCTTGGATAGAACCCCTAGTCAATGGCAAGGTTGTGGGCTTCTTCAAAGCCTCCAGGGGGTTGTGTCAGGGATGTCCTCTCTCCCCTTTTCTCTATATTATTATGGCTGAATCACTGAGTAGAAGATTGGAAGTTAATCACCAATATCAACATCTTTTGGGGATCGGATATAAAGAATGGATTCAGATTATAAACCATGGTCAGTTTGTAGATGACACCATCTTATTGGGAGGGGCCTCTTCTTTAATTGCAAGACGCTTCAAAAATAATCTGGATAAGTTTCACAGAGCCTCGGGAGGGGCCACAAATGACAACAAAAGCCATGTTTATACGTGGAATATCTCCCCCCCGAAAGCAAAAAAGATAGAAGAAATTTTGGGATTCAAAATAGTAAGGAATTGGAAAGATTTCAATTACCTCGGAGTCCCAATCTTCTTAAGAATCAAGTCTCCTCGTGCATGAAAAGGGTTCTAGATAAAATTAAGTTGAAAAATAGTGAATTGGGGAGGCATTTGGCTAAATAATGTGGGGAGGAAAATCGTGGTGAAATCCATGTTGTATTCCACCCCAGTATATCATTTCTCAACTCTCTAGGCCCATAAATATGTTTTACATAAGCTTGGAATGTATATTAGGAAGTTCCTTTGGGAGGGAGGAAAGCAAGAAAATAAAAAATTCCACCTGGTAAATTGGAAAACTATTATAACTCCAAAGCAACATTGGGGGCTTTGAATCCGTGATCCAACCTTGGTAAAAACAATAATGGGTGACAAATTGTGTTGGATACTGAAAACGAGTCCGGATCACTAGTGGGTGAAAGTTATAAGAGAAAATTATTTAAATAAGTATAATAATAGAGAGGAATACTTAGAGGTATCTCAAGGTTCTTCTATATGGAAGCTATTACACTCTTCATTGAATCTCATTGAGAGCAACCTTTATAAAATCCCAGGTAGTGGTGCTTCGATCAACATCTGAACGAAGTTGATTTTGGGGCTTTCCCCTTTGGGATTGTATCCCTATATATCTCCTATTCGGGACCTCTTGCTTCAGCAGGGGGTGGATCACTTGGATCAAATCTCTTCTTGGGATGCCCAGGGTCATTGGACTGGGTGGAAAATAGAAAATATCCCAACAAATCTGACCCTTATCAGAGATATTCTATTTGAGAAGTTAATGGGTTGCGCTCCCCTGGCGCAAACAATAGAGGAAAAGTGGGGGTGGAAGAACTCATCATACACAGGCAAAGAAGGATACATCCATCTGTTTTTCAACGCTCAAAATCCCCCAAAGTCCATAATATGGAACAAGATTTGAAAAAAAAATGCCATCCCTAAAGTGAATTTCTTCTGTTGGCTATTATCTCATAAAAGAATCCTCACAATAGAAAACCTTCAGAAAAGAGGCTTAAATTTCCCCTCCATATGTCCATTATGTGAAATATATGAGGAAAACATCCCTCATCTCCTTCTCCATTGATAGTATTCCAAACTAGTTTGGTCAGTGGCTCTTGGTGATCTCTTATTGCGTGCCAGGTGCCCGACTGACCTCCTCAGCTTCTTTTATTCTCGGCCCAAGTTCTATGTGGACTCCCTTTGGGCCAAAAGAAACCTCAAAGACCTTTGGATATTCATTCCTAAATATGTTTGCTGGAAAAAATGGTTATCAATAAATAAGGCGATCTTCACCTCTGCCTTCCCTCCAACCAAGAACACCGCTCTAAAATCCCTTTCTTCTTGTTTTGAATTCGATAGAACAGTTTTGGATCCCTCTCTAGACCCTTCTGAATCGACTTGGATCGCTCCTTGGTCCTGGTCCAAGCCCTCCTCTCCCTCAAGAAAAATGAAGCTTGCTAGACATCCTTGGATTCTTCGTATGTCTCAAGATGGTCTAACTGATTGGATTTGATATTCGAATTCTCAGACTCTTAAATTTGATGGTGCTTCAAAAATAAATTGTGGGGTGGTAGGAGGGGTAGGGTTTCTCATTAATCCCGATGGAATAACTATGGATCAATATGCTTGGGGTTTGGACAATAAGACAAATAATCAAGCAGAAACTTATGGATTATTCTATGGCCTCACCTTTGCACAACAAAAAGGAATCAAGGATATGAACACATTAGGGGAATCTATCTTAATTTTAAAACATATGAATACAAGCACGATAGCCCAAAACAACAAGTTGAATCAAGTTCTAAAAAGAACCCCGGGCTTGTGTTCTCTCTTTGATAACATTCAATTCTTTCACATCTTGAGAAGTCTAAATCAAGAGGTTGACTTGCAGGCAAATATATCTTGCCAAATTGAAGGATACCTACCCATCCCCTAATTCTGATCATCAGTAGAATGCATCTGGATGAAAATATTTTATATTATTTGAAGTATAGAAACAATTTGATTTGGAGCTTGGATCTTAAGGGTGTAAACTCATTCTCTAACCCTTGCTCCGCCCGAGTTCATGTTTGTATATCTCCTTCTTTTTCCCTAAACTTCCCCTTCATCTCCTCCTCCTCTTCTCCCTTCATATTTCCCCCTCTCCGCTCTTCTGGCATCCACCTCCCCCTCTCACTCATCTCTCCTGCTCCCTTAGGCTTCCCCTTCATCTCCCCCTCCTCTCCTCCTTTCACCTTTCCCCCACCTCGCTCTGCTAGAAATCCACCTCCCCTGCCCTCTCATCGCACCTCCCCCTTCAATTCTATTTACCCTCGCTTCAAACATTGCATCAGGAATATGAGGTGGCAACCTCTCATCCTAAACATTTGGAATAAGTCGTGCAATTTAATCACCTCGACGTGTGGCTACATTATTTTTTTGTCCTGGACACTTGGTGATGGGATTGGCATAAGTGTGGGAGATCAATTGATTATGCTTTGTAATCATTCACATTAACTATCAAACCAGAGCCATGCAAGAAATATTTGAGATTGATCCTTATTTAATTATTTTGGGTAGGATTCGATGGCTCACATGAGGGACAATTAATATGCATTAGGCAAATGTCGTTTCAGGCTGCAAGGTATTCATGGATGGTAATTGGGACCCTGGAGGTATGTTTTCATTCTCGCGATTCAGGGATTTATATAAATTAGGAAAAAATGATCAGAACTGCTGCAGTACATAGGTATTTTTCGAGAAGACCAAGTGGGGTAGGTTGCATAGGCATAGTCAGGGTTGTCTATGGGTAATTTGGGAAGTTAAATTTTGCTTATGGATCGATCTTAGTGTTGGAGAGTCTCTGCATGAGATGTTTTCTGTTGAAAACAATAATGTACGCGAGCTTTTGAGAGTAGGGCCTCTATCATTTGAGCCTATGTTTAGGTCCCAGTGTCGAATTAGGTCCATGTGGGATTATATGGGTAATAATTCCTCGACGGTTGATTCAGGGCCTCTGTCTCCTAAAATATTTCTGTCTAGTGTGGAGAATTGGATAGATCTCAAGGGTTCTATTGGGAATTAATTTTATGGTATAATATGGAGTGTTGTGGATTCTCTTGGGTTTGTAATTTGGGTAATTTGGTATGGTTGTCTCCTTAAGGAATCGTGGGTGTTGTGGAAATTCTGCTTCTCCTCAATGAATTTGGGGTCACAGAATTTGTCTCTCTTTAGTTATTGGGACTTGGTATTCCCTTCGAAATTTCAATCTCATTTAGATATCATGGATGCTTGGGGATATCATGGCCAACATTAGGGCATGGTGGTGAGTCACTTGGACCGGAATTGGGAGAAGTGCCCCCCTCTGGCTACTTTCTCCCCTCATGTTTGTACCCCCTACGAGTGAGAATATTTCGAATTAAAGGCAAGTCTAGATGAACTCCAGAATTTCTTCCAGAAACAAGAAGAATAAGCGTGTGAAATGCTTGAAAGAAGCATAGAGAAGAACCATATGATTCATCAACTAGAAGACAAGGTGTTTGCACTACACAACCAAATTGAAGAATTGCAAATTCAACTAGCTGAGAAGAATTCACATTCTGAGGAGGAATCGATAGGGATTGATCTCAACAGGCTGATTGATCCAAATGAATAGTCTTCTATAGTATTTTATGCTAAAATATAAATGTATTTTACTACTTGGTCAGTTCTGTAAGGCATATTTGAATTCTTTTGTAATAACTCGATCGAATTTTGCATTTTTGCAAAGTATTTGGGCTTAGCTTGAAAATCTAGGGGAAACCCTAGCGATGGTGGCTATGGGTTATCTTTGGTTCACGAAGGCGGCATGGGATGGTTAGTTTGTAGAAACTGAACTCTCATCGGCAGCGGTCATCTCCCTAGCTTTCGGTAGTGATCTGATCCCTAGCTATTATGGCAGTCCGCTCTTATCGAGCTTCCCACATGGCGCACTATATTGACATTTGGTCTGACCTTCACGAGTTTCACCATTTTCCCCTGGGCACTTGTGCACCTGTGGCGATAGGGGACGCACTGAGATCTGTATATTTTACCTCTTGTGACTCATAAGAATCCGGTTTGGACTCAGGCGGGCCCCTGCGGTGGGATTTGTATTATTTCTTTTTGTTAGCTAGCTTCTGGGGCCTTCTTAGACCTGTGTCGGTCTCTGTTCACCCATTCACAGACTATTCATTATTAGGTGTTTCGCTTGTTCCACTTCGTTGCATTTCACTAGGATCATGCCATGAACTGACGAAGGGGTCTGTCGTCCTATGTTTCCTCATGTTTATACCTGCAGCGCTATTTTAAAAAATTTTCCTCAAAAAATTATTCATAGTTATTGTCATTATATATATGGTCATTAAAAATGTCAGTAAGTGTCCTAGGTCTTGGTGTCTAGGGTTTTTGAGTCATTTATATACTAGTCATAAAGCCTGCAAGGTGAGGAAAGTCCAGCACTTGTGATTTTTATTTTATTATCATCAGCATTTAAAAAAAAATATATTTCTAGTCCAAATTCTGTTTTGGAACTAGAAATTTGTCATTATCATTTTGTAATAAATTGTAATTTTTCCGCCATGAAGACATTGTCAAAAGCAGACCCCTGGTCTTTTCTCTAGCCAAGATAGCCATATCCCTGCAAGAAGACAGCAAAATCATTAGTATCGACCTCAAAAAATCCAAAGGAAGTTTGTATTTGAAAAGCCAAAAGTGAAATTACAAAAACATTTGTAATATGGGTTTGCAATTAGATTTGAAACAAAATATGATTGTGAAGATATTTGTATCAAGTATAAAAGCCAAACAAGTTTCATTTTCACAAATCCATAGCACCCAAATCGTGTTTTGCAAATTGGAGGGCCGATTTCAGAGTTTTAAGTTGCGTGGGCAGTGTTGTTGGGCCGAGCGACCCACGCAGAGGCCGAGCGACCCACCTGGGCAGAGCGACCCACGCAGGTCAGTTCAGCAGGGTAAGTTTGCAAGGGGCGCGACCCACCTGGGCCGAGCGACCCACGCAGAGGCTGCGCGACCCACGCAGACACAGGGTTTCGAAATTCATTCTGAGCGCCTAGCCTTGCTTGGAATCGATGCAACTGGCTTTCAAACAGGTTTCTATCAATTGCTTGATGTTTTTGAATGCATTGGTGGCATCATTGGTGGTTTCAAATGTTCAAAAGGAGGATTTAAAACCCCACAGACATAGCATTCTTGTTTTCAGGGTTTTAAAATGAAAATGAATGGTTGAATGAGTTTGTTTGCTATCTCATGGTAGTGATACATCCAGTTTTGCATATAATATCAAAACCATATTGCTCTCATGCCCATTTTGCCATTTTGACCATTGATATTATTATACCATGTTAAAACCCTTTGTTCCATGGTGACTGTGGTTGTAATGAGTCTCACTGCCCAATGTAAAAATATTCTCATGACTTTGCTTCATAGCGCCCATTGAGACCTTTGTGGTTATTACCCATAAACAAACACATTCTATTGATGCTATGCCCTCCTTGGACTAGATGTGTTCAAACTTTTGAAAGATTTGCACTGCTCATATTTGGTCAAAACTTCACTTGCATTCAAAAGCAGTTATGCCTTTTCAATCCTTTAGGTAAAGGTTTATCATGATTTAGTTCCTTGATGGTGCTTTGGCGGTGCAGGAATATTGGTTGGAGTGTTAAAACATACATCCTAATTTTCTTTCATGCATTCATATCGGTATATACATTGCCAAAAGCTTGATGAGGAGGTATATCGGAGGCAGTGGGAATATGAGCCGGGGTCGTTGGGTGATTCGGTGGTGAAGGTAATGTGTACGGGGTCCATGAGGAAACATAGGCATTGATCATGTGAGAGAGAACTACTACTTCTTTGGCTCGGTTGCAGGCATGTCCATTAGCTATGGATTGTTTTCGATTCTTGTCATGTTTCAGATTTTGTGAGATGGTTGCACAAACCCGGCCTCATCGTGAATTAGCACGTCTGTTTGTTCTTCATTTACGGGGTGATCGGGTAAGCCTTTCTGGGGTTGATTTCATTGTATCACCTTTGACTATTGCTCAAGCCACTGGTATACCGAACATAGGCGAGGAATGGAGCAAGGGTAAGCAGTTAGAGAAATTTCACTATGAGCCATACATTAAAACTGGATATAGGGCTTACTTGAGCAGAGTTTTTCCATTTAGATTCTTGAGACATGAGTATGCACCACTCATGAGGCTCATTATTCAGTATTTTAGTTGTGAGGGCAGGTATGCTCGTCTTTTCTCATACCATGTTCGTTTGCTGATGCACTTCACAAGGGTGCGTATGATGAATATTCCGTATTTCATACACCGCAACATAGAGAGGATGGTGACATTTGCGCAGAAGAAGACGAGCCCAGTGCAACAGTACAGGAGTATATATCATTTCGCTTTGATCAAAATATTGGTGTCACATCAGTTGGCAGAGCAGGGCATCACTTGGGAGGATTTCATTTCTAGAGACTTTTTCAGAGTGCCACAACAGCCTCCCGAGGCAGTTCATGATGCAGAAGAGCCCTCACACCAGCCGGACATGCTTGAGGTTGAGCATATCATCACTCCTTTGGTTCAGACATATCAGCGAGGCCACAGGGCCTTATTTGCAGCGACACGACGGGTACTATCTCCACGTAAGGTGGAAGGGGTCCTGCCGACTTCATCGACACGGCGAGTATTATCTCCACGTGATGTGGAAAGGGTCTCGCTTTCTTCTCCAGTGCGGGTACAGGTACAAGACAGGGGCAAGAGGCCCATGCATGATGAGGGCCCATCAGGAGGCCGGGACACCGATATGACAGTCATTGATGTTGATACGGGCTCTCCTAGCTCGAAGCTGAGGGAAGTCATCCAGGAGCAAAGGGCCGAGAATGACCAGCTGAAAGACCAATTGCAGAAGGCTCGGTGGGTGATTAACTATTTGGAGCAGCGCAACAAACAGCTTGAGGATGAGCTCACATTTTATGAGGTGCGCCAAATCCGTGAGGACAGACAGTGGAATCGAAAGAGACCCGGTGACATGACACCAGCTGACAGAGATACTGTACTCACGCGGGTAAATATACATCTGGAGAAATTGTTGGCGAAGGCCAATCGAGACAAAGACATGCTTCGCCACATGAAAGGCCATTACTGGGCTCGCATGCATGTTTGCAAGGCGAGGATGAAGATCATGAAGAGGAGGTTGCGCAAAGCACTTCGACGGCGGAAAAGGCCTAATCCACTTCAGATTTTGGCCGAGGCTTCATTGACTGGGCAGGACACATGATGGAGGACCTCCGCTCCGAATTTGGGCAAATTCGGAGAAAATTTTGTCATTTTCAAATTTTTGGTCTAAAAAACTGGTTTTGCAGTTACGTGGGTCGCGCGCTCATGCGCTCACTTTTTTTTGGGACACTTGCTGGAGGAGATTTTTACATTTTTGGATTTGTCATGGTTAAATATGCATCCTCTGAAGTCAACTTAGCATTTCAACAAAATCTGGATGGTCAAACAGCTCAAAAACACCATGAAAACCACCTTGCTGCCACCTTTTGCACCAGCAGGAAGTACCTCTGGGAGAATGAGGTTTTGGAGGGTCAAATGAGCTCCAAATTCAGAAATTCTACTTGGGTTGGATAGTCAACATCCAGGGCTTTCCAACGAGCTATCATGAGCTCAATTTGGATGCCGGGAAGTACCTCAAATTCAGGCTGGAAAACGAGCGACCCACTCGGCTCAAGAGCGACCCACTTGAATTTTTTCCTGAATTTTCAGCTGCCAGCTCAGTTTTTCGCCTAGTATGGACCAGTTTTGCTTGTGGATGGAATTTTTGAGTTTTTATGATGTAAATTCATGTTTGGCATGTAACTTTGGCTTATTTTTATCTCTTCTAGAAGATTCACTCTCAAATGAGTAAAAAATCATGTAATGGATCGGTTTCCACTCTTTTAGAGGCAAGTTGTTAGCTGCCTAGATTGTAGTTCCATGATTAGAATTGGTTGAAACTGATCCCTGAAGAGGGAATTCGACCCCTAGAGGTGGGGAAAGGTGTTAGAGTGATCTATATATTGTAATTTCTGAGGCATTCTACGGGTTGGACTCTTGGGATACTTTTGATATCATTGTACATATTTTTCATATTTTGGCTAAGGAAAGATCAGGGGTTTTGCGGCACTTGTTGGGATCCTTGTGGTGTTCTGTTCTTGATGGTGTTTCTCCTTTGTTTACTGTAAGTTTCTTCATGTTTAATGTTGCCATCCTTTCATTATGCTTTTGAACTAAATTGAATGAGTGATTAAGGTTGAATCCATTGTTTACAGTGCTTAGCCTTTGAATTCAGTTAGTTCTATATGTTTTCAGCTGTTTGGAGAGGATCCAAGTTCTTCTTTGCCCTCTTCAGCTCCTCGTCGGTCTAATCTGTCCATAAATCCAATTTAAAGCATCAAGATCATCACCTACCTCGCCCCAGCTTGAACTCTGCAAAGGTCTGACCTTATCCCCGGACCCAAAATTTGTTTTCCCATTACTCCAGCGAAAACCCAAAAAACCAAAAATTAAACATACCTATCTCTTTACTAGCCTAAAATCAGTTGTTATTGTAAGTCATCTCGCATCCTATTGCTTATTTTCTCGAGATTGACGGAGAGAGCCCTCTCCTGTCCTCGTAGGGCTAGCTACGAGGCTGAGCGTGGTTTGATGTAGCCTTGAGTTTACTTCATTTCAGCCTGAGGTAGATTTGAGCGCTAACATAGTGGCGACCATACTGGGGAAAATCTCAATGGTTTGCTTGTTGATGTGTTTGTTCCACGAGTCTTAGACGGAGTCTGAAGTCACGCCAGGTAGCTTTCGAAACGCTTTTGTTATGCATAAGCGGAAGTAGATAAACGCTGCTTCAGTCGATCTCCGGTAAGCTTGTGTGTTCAGTACTTGATTTGTAAATCACCCTAGTATACTTATTCGTTCTAGACCTTTTGGATGATTGAGTCTAGAAGTCGAAAAGGCTGAAAATAATTGATTGTGTTCCTTGAAATTTTTGTTTTCCGAGAAGATCAATACACTGGCTTCAAGAAGAAATACTAGGGCGAATCCTGACCCTGATCCACCAACAATATTCGAAAATCCGAATCTGATTCCAAGGACCCTTAGAAAACAAGGGAGCCAAGAGAGTTCTGAAAGAGAAAGCCAATTGAGTTTGAGAGTTCTAGAGTGCTTACCCGATCTGCATCCTATCCTGTCAAAATCATATATGTTGATGAAATCCCCTTTGATGCACGGTTTGAAACATCCTTGTTTGTGAATTTTTCCGAAACTGAATTGTCAAGATTAGTCCCAGATCCATTGTTTACTGAAGATTTGCAATATAGATTTGTTTCACAGTACCTGGATAGACAGCTGCAAAGTTCTATTGAGGATACTAACACTTTTGAATTTACTGAATCTGCTTCACAAGTTCTTGACCCATCTGAAATTGCATCAATTTCACGGATCCCTACTGAACCTCCTTTTATTCCTACCATTCCGGTTCAGCCTGAGTTTTCTGATCAGCAATCAATAGTGATTTCTCCGTTTCCATTGAATACATCTCATAGACCTACTGCTCCTACTCCTCCTGTATCTCCTCGACAACAGATTGTTTTCAATCCACCAAGAGCTATGGCTGCTCGTTTTGCACCTCTTGTGTTACCCCAGCAGTTGAATGATATGCCCGCAGACTATCAGAGTAAGATCCCGACATTTGATGGCACTCCACAGAGTCTTCCTGCACAACAGCATGTAGACAATATGGCAGATTTCTTTGATCGTTTTGAGATTGATGAAGAAAATGTGACTATGAGGCTTTTTGTGCAAACCTTTGGAGGAGAGGTAAGGAAATGGTTCAGAGCCTTGCCACAAAGAAGCATCGATACATTGGCAGAACTTCAGAGGCAGTTTTTAGACCGATGGGAGATGAAAAAGGATCCGCTGCAGATTACTTTAGAATATACAAACCTCAAACGTAATCCTGGTGAGTCTGTTCAGGATTATATCATTAGATTCAATACGGTGTATAATGCTATTCCAGATGACTTGAGACCGTCTAAAAAGTCTGCTCTCCTTAAATTCCCGGATGGCTTTGATCCGGAGATGGCTTATTCCCTTCGTGATAGAGATCCACCTACTTTAGAAGATATGCAAAAGGTCGTTGTTAGTGTTGAGGCAAATCTGAATGATAAAAGAGCACGGTTGAAAGCAGAGAAAAGAGTGACAATAAAGGAAGAGCCTTCTACATCTATATCAGAACAACACTTAGCTCGTGAGTTGGAAAAGGCTTTAAGAAGAATAAATCTTGACAAGGCAGAGACACAGTTTCGAAATCCAAATTTCCGTGGCCAGCAGCAGCCACAATTCAGAATTAAGCAGCGTGAACAAAGAGCTCAAGAGCCGGCAGCCCAACAGCAGGTTAAGACTCCTCTTTTACAGAATTTTGTGAGTCATGATTCCGATGATGATGATGATGTGTCAGGTGAGCAAAATCATTTCTTCACTCCCGATGATTTGCCTATTTATATCACTGAGGATGAAGAATATGGTGAAAGTTCAGTTGTTCAGAAAGATGAGGATTTTATCCTAACAAATGATGCTGATTTAGAAGAAGAGTCAGATGAATACCAAAGAGGATATTTGAATGCATTGACTGCCCAGCAGAAGCAGTATTCATTGAGAAATCGAGATGTGCCTATAAATCCCATTCAGAAAAGAAAAGAAGCTTCAGCACCAAAGACAGATTCACCGATACCACAGAAAAGAGGAAAAGAGACAATTGACCCCGCATCAAGTAAAGTATCATCAGCTGAGAAGGTAAATCAGTCAAGTATAGTGAAAGACAAGGCTGAAAAGAAGGAAATTCCAGTTAAAGAGGTCGAGAAGGTTTCAGCATTTAGCTTGGAAAATGAAATTTCCAAACTGAAAATATCCATTCCTTTGACGGAGATTATGAAGAACAGCAGTTACCGTAGTCAAGTCACCAAAATTCTGAACTTTGATCCAATGATTGACACGGTAAATGTTGAGGATGATCAGCCGGAATTTATTTTTGGGCATGCATTAAATGGTGAGTCTCCTGACAGTAATGTTCCTCCTTTTTACATCAGTTTGAGGTTGCATGAATATATATTGCATAATGCTATGCTCGATTCGGGTGCTTCACACAATTTGATGCCAAAGGCAATCATGGAAAAGTTAGGATTAGACATTACAAGAGAGTATCATGATTTGTATTCATTCGATTCCAGCCGGGTAAAGTGTATAGGACTCATCAAAGATTTGGTGGTAAGTTTAGATCAAATTCCAGCAAAGAATGTTTTGATGGATGTGGTGGTTGCTGACATTCCTCCACGTTTCGGGATGATCCTTGCAAGATCTTGGGGAGCAAAGTTGAAAGGTACACTTCAATTAGATTTCTCTTATGCTACAATTCCAGTCTTCGGTCAAATGAGAAAGTTGTATCGTGAGCAGAAGATGAAATACATGATAACTAGCAAAGAGAAGCCAGTCAATCATCCTGTGAATTATGTACATACTGATTTAGAGTCGTTTGTGTTGCTTGCTGATAGTTTTAATGACATAGAAAGTCAATTAGTTCAGGTAGAAGACATACCAGAAATAAATGAGAATTTTAGAGAAGTTTTGCAAAAAGAAAGAAGAGAAAAACAAGCTGTTTTGGAGCAATCAGCTGAAGACAATGGGCAGCAAACAGGAAAAACAGAGCCGACACAGTTTCAACATTTAGAGGACGATGAAAATGGTCTTCGGACCATGGATTTTGATGGTGCAGTGGGCAGCGATGGTGCTGGGATTGGTGTGTGGATTCGAAGTCCAGTTTTCGCTCCTGATAAAGTTCCGAGCAATGTGAGAGTGTGTTCTTACAAGCTTGCATTCGATTGTTCTAATAATGAAGCGGAGTACGAGGCTCTTATTGCTGGCCTTAAGATCCTCAAGAAGCTGAATGCGAAAAGGATTGTGGTATATGGTGACTCAGAATTAGTGATAAAGCAAGTGAAAGGTGAGTTTCAGGCTAAGCATCCTCGCATGAGGGCTTACCGAAATGCAGTTTTGGATATTCTGAAGTTATTTTCTGATTATACTTTAACATGTGTGCCCCGCATACAAAATGGTGTTGCTGATGGACTTGCTAAGGCAGCAAGCAATCTTAAAATTCCAATGAATTCCAGCAACAAGTTTGAGATACATGTGAAACACCGGCCCACCGTTCCAGACAATCAGCGATGTTGGCAAGTTTTTGAGGATGATGAGGAGATTAGTGAATTTTTGCAGAATAAGGGTAAGTTTAAAGATACCTCCATAGATACAGAATTTGATGATGGTATTGATGACATACAGATAAATCAAATGGATGTGCTGCAACTGAAGGATAACATCATTCCTAAAGGATTGATTCCTTTGGAAGAGTTGTTTGATCAAGATGATGTAGCTCGTAAGCCTACATTGAGGCCAACAGAGAAAGGTGTCGAAGAGGTAAATATTGGAACAGCTGAGAATCCCAAGATGGTGAAATTGTCAAAGTCATTGTCACCAAAGGTAAGAGCAGAATATGTGAAATTGTTATCTTCATTTTCTGATGTGTTTGCGTGGGATTATTCAGATCTTAAAACATATGATACCAATATCATCCAGCATACTTTTCCCATCAAACCAAATCAGAAGCCTTTTCGTCAAAAGTTGAGGAGGATCAATCCAAAGCTGCTACCATCGATCGAAAAAGAGGTAAATAGGTTGTATAAGTCAGGAATCATTGTACCTATTCGTTTTTCAGATTGGATATCAAACTTGGTGTCCGTGAGAAAGAAGACAGGTGAGATCCGTTTATGTATTGACTTCAGAAATCTGAATAAGGTATCATTAAAGGACAATTATCCGCTGCCAAAGATGGATCACATATTGCAGCGAGTAGTTGGAGCATCAAGGATGTCGCTACTCGATGGATACTCAGGTTATAATCAGATTTTAGTGCAGGAAGATGATCATGACAAGACTGCATTCACCACTCCTTGGGGAACATTTCATTACGCAAAGATGCCGTTCGGTTTAAAGAATGCAGGCGCTACCTTTCAGCGTGCAATGGACATGGCTTTTGCCAATGAGAAAGATGTGTTTTTGGTTGTTTACCTTGATGATCTAACTGTGTTTTCTAATTCTGATGAGGAACATTTATATCATCTGAAAATTATTTTCCAGAAGTGCAGAAAATATGGCATTTCGCTGAATCCAAAGAAGAGCCTTTTCGCCATGGATGAAGGAAAGCTCCTTGGCCACATCATATTGAAAGATGGCATTCGAGTTGATCCTGCACGTGTTGAAGCCATACAGCAGATTGAACAGCCCCGGAACAAGAAAGAGATACAGTCATTTAATGGTAAAATGAATTTTCTGCGTCGTTTCATTCCCAATCTTGCAGAACACCTTAGAGAAATCACGAACATGCTGAAAAAGGACAGTCAGGTAAAATGGACAGAAGAGGCAGTAAAGTCATTTAATTTGGTAAAGATAGCTCTTTCTTCAGCCCCGATTACACACAAGACTTCATTTTATTTTCTTTCGCTTCTGAGCATACATTGGCAGCTGTTTTGATGCAAAAAAGGGATGGAGTTGAGAAGCCCATCGCTTTTTTCAGTCGGATCATAAGAGATGAGGCATTGAAGTATAATATCATTGAGAAACAAGCACTTGCGCTTGTAAAGGCTTTGAAGGATTTCCGTGTGTACATATTGCATTCCCATATTACAGCATATGTTCCTAACGCAGCAGTTAAAGATGTTTTGGTACAGGCAGATCCAGAAGGAAGAAGAGGTAAGTGGATCGTTGCGTTGTTAGAGTACGATGTGGAGATTAAACCGACCAAGCTGATTAAAGGACAAGGACTCGCCAAGCTCATGGCTGAAACAAATCTGCATGCTCTAGACATAAATTTGATTGCTGCCATGTCTGATGAAGATGGGGAAAGTACGTCAGTTCAGGTATCCGATATTTTTGTTTCTTCTCCTTGGTATGCTGACATTTTATATGTGCTTCAGAATTTGTCTACACCGCCTGGTATGCCTCGAAATAAGAGTAGAACATTGAAGTTAAGAGCTGCTAAATTCTGCATTGTATTGGAAAGACCCTGGGGGTATGTTGTTGAATTGTTTGGTAGAAGAGGAAGCTCAAAGAGTTTTGGAGGATTTTCACAAAGGTGACTGTGGAGGTCATTTGTTTTGGAAGACCACAACGAATAAGATTCTAAGGGCGGGGTATTATTGGCCTTCTTTGTTTTCTGATGTGTTCAAGGCTGTTAAAAATTGTCATGAGTGTCAAATATTCGAAGGGAAGCAGAAACTACAGCCTTTGCCTCTAAAACCAATCGAAGTTAGTGCACCATTTCAGCAGTGGGGATTGGATTTTATCGGGGAAATCCACCCAGCATCTTCCGGACAGCATAGATGGATCTTGACAGCTACAGACTACTTCACGAAGTGCATTGAGGCGATTCCCACTCGACAGGCCACTGATGCGGTAATTATCTCTTTCCTTGAAAACAATATTTTGTCACGCTTTGGGTGTCCTAGTAAAATAATCACAGATAATGCAGCAGCCTTTAAGTCTAAGAAGATGGTTGATTTTTGTTTTAAGTACAATATTACCTTGGGACATTCGACCGCCTACCATCCGCAAGGGAATGGCTTGGCGGAATCTTCGAATAAATCCTTGGTGAATATCATTAAGAAATTGTTGGAAATCAACAAGAAGGCTTGGCACAAAAAGTTGGTGAATGCATTATGGGCTGATAGGGTAAGTCAGAAAAAGTCTATTGGCATGTCTCCTTTCGAGTTGGTGTATGGGACGGATACAGTTTTTCCTACTTCACTTGCTGTCTCGGTGGTCAAATTGCTTCAGGAGGCTGGAAGTGAAGAGGATCCTATGCAGCGGAGGATTAATGAGATGATTCATTTGCAGCAGACACGAGAGGAGGTATTTCAAAATACTTTCAAGTTGCAGGAGCGCATAAAGAAGATCTACGACAGAAAGGAAAAAGCGGATAAGTTTCAGTTGGATGAAGTAGTTTTGAAATGGGATGCTCGGAATGAAGATAAGGGAAAGCACGGCAAATTTGAGAATTTGTGGAAGGGACCTTTTAATATTGCAGCGTATCGGGGTCAGAATGCATTTCTTCTCAAAGAAATGAATGGAGATGATTGTCCTGGTGGACCGATCAATGGTCGGTTGCTGAAGCGCTATTATTTCTGAGTACTTGCTGGTGATCTCATTGTCATTGTATATATCATTTTACTTTTGTTTCATTGCAAGTGTGCATTGATCTCTCATTTTCAGTCTGGGGCCCGGAGCGAAGGCTATAATTCTGGAAATAGAGGTTGGTTGGTTTGAGATTGTAAAGTTAAGTTTATCAGTCTTCTTGTTTAAAGTCATGTCAGTTTGAGTCTAGTCGGTTTTGGTCAAATTGCAGTCTATCATAGTCAAATCTGCAGTCAATAAAATTATCCAAAGTTTGTCTTGTCAGTTGAAATAATGATTCCATCGCCCAATGGATGAGAGGCACTGTCTGACTCCCCCAGAGATTTGTTGTTCTTGGCATCTCCATGGAGCCACCATCCCCATTGGAGCCAATGTTAGAGTCAGCCCTTGCTGCCCTCCGTCAGTGATCATTTCGTCTTTTGCATATTCATTATTAGGTGTCTCACTTGTTTCACTTCTTTTCATATCACTAGGATCATGCCATGAACTGACGAAGGGTTGTGTCATTTTGTGTTTCCTCATACTATACCCGCAGCGCTATTTTAAAAATTTTCCTCAAAAAATTATTTATAGTCATTGTCATTATGTATGAGGTCATTAAAATGTCAATAAGTGTCCTAGGTCTTGGTGTCTAGGGTTTTTGAGTCATTTATACACTAGTCATAAAGCCTGCAAGGTGAGGAAAGTTCAGCACTTGTGATTTCTATTTTATTATCATCGGCATTTTCTTAAAAAAAAAAAATACATTTCTAGTCCAAAACTCTGTTTTGGAACTAGAAATTTGTCATTATCATTTTGTAATAAATTGTAATTGTTCCGCCATGAAGACATTGTCAAAAGCAGACCCCTGGTCTCTTCTCTAGCCAAGATAGCCATATCCCTGCAAGAAGACAGCAAAATCATTAGTATCGACCTCAAAAAAGCCAAAGGAAGTTTGTATTTGAAAAGCCAAAAGTAAAATTACAAAAAACATTTGTAATATGGGTTTGAAATTTGATTTGAAATAAAATCTGATTGTGAATATATTTGTGACATGTATAAAAGCCAAACAAGTTTCATTTGAACCAATTCATAGCTCCCAAATCGTGTTTGAAGATTGGAGGGCCGATTTCAGAGTTTTAAGTTGCGTGGGCAGTGTTGATTGGGCCGAGCGACCCACGTGGAGGCTGCGCGACCCACCTGGGCAGAGCGACCCACGTAGGTCAGTTCAGCAGTGTAAACTTACAAGCTGCGCGACCCACCTGGGCCGAGCGACCCACGCAGACACAGGGTTTTGAAATTTAGTTTGAGCGCCCAGTTTTGCTTGGAATCGACTCAAACTGCCTTCAAACAGGTTTCTATCAATTGCTAGATGTTTTTGAACGCACTTGTGGCATCATTGGTGGTTTCAAATATTCAAATGGAGGATTTAAAACCCCACAGTCATAGCATTATTGTTTTCAGGGTTTGAAATGAAAATGAATGGTTGAAAGAATTTGTTTGCTATCTTAAGGCAGTGATATGTCCAGCCTTCCATATAATATCAAAATCATATTGCTCTCATGCCCATTTTGCCATATTAACCATTGCTATTATTATACCATGTTAAAACCCTTGGTGCCATGGTGACTGTGTTTGTAATGAGTCACATTGCCCAATGTAAAAATATGCTCATGACTTTGCTTCAAACTGCCCATTGAGACCTTTGTGGTTATTACCCATAAACAAACACATTCTATTGATGCTATGCCCTCCCTTGGACTAGATGTGTTCAAACTTTTGAAGGTTGCCTGCTCTTATTTGGTCAAAACTTCACTTGCATTCAAAACAGAGATTGTGCCTTTTCCAATCCATTTAAAGCTGAGTTTATCCATGATTTGATTCCTTGATGGTGCTTTGACGGTGGGAATATTGGTTGGGTGTTAAAACATACATCCTAATTTTTCTTTCACTGCATTCATATCAGTATATACATTGCCAAAAGCTTGATCAGAGATATGTCAGAGACAGAGTCAGAATATGAGCCAGGGTCAGGCAGTGATTCGGTGACTGAAGGTAATGTGCCACGGGGGTCCCGCAGAGAACATAGAAGTGGTGATCATCGCAGAGAGGAGCCTACTTCTTTGGCTCGGATGCAGGCATGTCCATTAGCTATGGATTGTTTTCGATTCTTGTCATGTTTCAGATTTTGTGAGATGGTTGCACAAACCCGGCCTCATCGTGAATTAGCACGTCTGTTTGTTCTTCATTTACGGGGTGATCGGGTAAGCCTTGCTAGGGTTGATTTCATTGTATCACCTTTGACTATTGCTCAAGCCACTGGTATACCGAACATAGGCGAGGAATGGAGCAAGGGTAAGCAGTTAGAGAAATTTCACTATGAGCCATACATTAAAACTGGATATAGGGCTTACTTGAGTAGAGTTTTTCCATTCAGATTCTTGAGAGATGAGTATGCACCGCTCATGAGGCTCATTATTCAGTATTTTAGTTGTGAGGGCAGGTATGCTCGTCTTTTCTCATACCATGTTAGTTTGCTGATGCACTTCACAAGGGTGCGTATGATGAATATTCTGTATTTCATACACCGCAACATAGAGAGGATGGTGACATTTGTGCAGAAGAAGACGAGCCCAGTGCAGCAGTACAGGAGTATATACCATTTCACTTTGATCAAAATCTTGGTGTTACATCAGTTGGCGGAGCAAGGCATCACTTGGGAGGATTTCATTTACGAAGACTTGCCAGTGCCATGACGACCTCAGGCGGAGTTCGCCCGATGCGGGGAGAGCCCTCACGGTAGGACATGCTTGAGGTTGAGCATACAGCGCTCCTTTAGTTCGGACATATCAGCGAGGAGCACGAGGCCTTATTGCTGGCTTGACACGGCGGGTACTATCTCCACGTGAGGTGGAAGGGGTCCTGTGAGCTTCATACGACACGCGGAAGTATTATCTCCGTGATGTGGAAAGGGTCAGAATTTTTTCTTCTCCGGTGTGAATACAGTGCAAGGCAGGGAAAGAGCCCATGCATGATGAGGAGCCCATCGGGGCGGGCAAATATAGCGGTCATTGATGTTGATGCGGGCTCTCTAGCTCGAAGGCGGGGAAGTCATCCGGGAGCAAAGGCGAGAATGACCAATTTGAAGACCAATTCGGAAGGCACAGAGTGGGTGATTAACTATTTGGGCAGTATAACAAACAGCTTGAGGATGAGCTCACATATTACGAGTTGCGTCGAATCCGTGAGGACCGACAGTGGAATCGAAAGAGACCTGGTGACATGACACCAACTGATAGAGATACTGTACTCACACGTGTGAAAATCCATCTGGAGAAATTGTTGGTGAAGGCCAATCGAGACAAAGACATGCTTCGTCACATGAAGGGCCATTATTGGGCTCGCATGCATGTCTGCAAAGCGAGAATGAAGATCATGAAGAGGAGGTTGCGCAAAGCACTTAGACGGAGGAAAAGGCCTAATCCACTTCGGATTTTGGCCGAGGCTTCATTGAATGGGTAGGAAACATGATGGAGGACCTCCGCTCCAGATTTTGGGCAAATTGGAGAAAATTTTGTCATTTTCAAATTTTTGAGTCTTAAAAAACAGGTTTTGCGGCTACGTGGGTCGCGCGCTCATGCGCTCGCATTTTGAGACACTTGCTTTGGAGGAGATTTTTACATTTTTGGATTTTTAATGGTTAATTATGCATCCTCTGAAGTCAACTTAGCATTTCAACAAAATGGGCGGTGTGACTCAGAAAACACCATGAAAACCACCTTAACATACCTTTTGCACCGTTGAAAATACCTCCGGGAGAATGAGATTTTGGAGAGGGTCAAATCAACTCCAAATTCGGATATTCAACAGGTTGGAAATTAGACAGCCAGGGATTTCCAACGAGATATCATGAGCTCGAATTTGGATGTCAGAGCTACCTCAAAATCAGCACCAAGGAACATGAAGCGACCACGCGATTCCAGGAGCGACCCACCTAGAAATTTTTCTGAATTTTCAGCTGCCAGCTCAGTATTTCGCCTATTATGGACCGGTTTTGCTTATGGATAGAATTTTTGGGTTTTTATGATGTAAATTCATGTTTGATATGTAAATTTGGCTCATTTTTACCTATTCTAGAAGATTCACTCTCAAAAAAGTGAAAATCATGTAAATGAATCAGTTTCCACTCTTTTAGAGGCAAGTTGTTAGTTTCCTAGATTTTAGCTCCTTGATTAGAATTTGGTTGAAACTGATCCCTGAAGAAGGAATTCGACCCCTAGAGGCATGGGAAGGGGTTAGAGTGATCTATATATTGTAATTTTTGAGACATTCTACAGGTTGGACTCTTGGGAAACTTTTGGCACCATTGTACATATTTTTTCATATTTTGGCTAAGGAAAGATCAGAGGTTTTGCGGCACCTGTTGGGATTCTTGTGGTGTTCTGTTCTTGATGGTGTTTTCTCTCTGTTTACTGTAATTTCTTCATGTTTAATGTATGCCATTCCTTTCATATGCTTCTGAACTAAATTGAATGAGTAGATGAGGTTGAATCCATTGTTTACAGTGCTCTGCCTTTGAATTCATTTAGTTCTATATGTTTTCGACTGTTTGAAGAGGATCCAAGTTCTTCTTTGCCCTCTTCATCTCCTCGTCGGTCTGATCTGTCCGTATATCCAATTTAAAGCATCAAGATCGTCACCTACCTACTTCGGCTCATACTCAAAGAAAGTCGACCTTGTCCACAGGACCCAAAATTTGTTTCTACATTACTCGGCGAAAGAAAACCCAAAAACCAAAAATCAAACATACCTATCTCTTTACTAGCCTAAAATCAGTTCTTATTGTAAGTCATCTCGCATCCTATTGCTTATTTTCTTGAGATTGACGGAGAGAGCCCTCTCATGTCCTCGTAGGGCTAGCTACGAGGCTGAGCGTGGTTTGATGTAGCCTTGAGTTTTACTTCATTTCAGACTGAGGTAGATTTGAGTGCTAACATAGTGGCGACCATACTGGGGAAAATCTCAATGGTTTGCTTGTTGATGTATTTGTTCCATGAGTCTTAGGCGAATTACGAGTCACCTTGAGGTAACTAAACGGCACGGTATGCATAGCGATAGATAAAGCAGCTGCTTGAATTGATCTCCGTGTGTGTTTGATGCTTCAGTTTATGAAATCACCCCAGTATACTTATTCGTTCTATACCTTTTGGATGATTGAGTCTAGAAGTCGAAAGGCTGAAAATAATTGATTGTGTTCCTTGAATTTTTCTTTCCGAGAAGATCAATACACTGGCTTCAAGAAGGAATACTAGGGCGAATCCTGACCCTGATCCACCAACAATCTTCGAAAATCCGAATTTGATTCCAAGGACCCTTAGAAAACAAGGGAGCCAAGAGAGTTCTGAAAGAGAAAGCCAATTGAGTTTGAGAGTTCTAGAGTGCTTACCCGATCTGCATCCTATCCTGTCAAAATCATATATGTTGATGAAATCCCCTTTGATGCACGGTTTGAAACATCCTTGTTTGTGAATTTTTCCGAAACTGAATTGTCAAGATTAGTCCCAGATCCATTGTTTGAAAGAGATTTGCAATATATATTTGTTTCCACGAGTACGGATGAGCGATTTTGCCAAAGTTCTATTGAATACCTAACACTTTTGAATTCTTGAATGCTTCACAAGTTCTTGTTATCTGAAATTCAATCTGAGTTCGGATCCCTCTGGTATGCACTTTTATCTACCATTAGGTTAAACTGAGTTTTAAATCAATAATCAATAGCAATTTCTCCGTTTCCATTGAATACATCTCATAGACCTACTACTCCTACTCCTCCTGTATCTCCTCGACAACAGATTGTTTTCAATCCATCAAGAGCTATGGCTGCTCGTTTTGCACCCCTTGTGTTACCCCAGCAGTTGAATGATATGCCCGCAGACTATCAGAGTAAGATCCCGACATTTGATGGCACTCCACAGAGTCTTGCTGCACAACAGCATGTAGACAATATGGCAGATTTCTTTGATCGTTTCGAGATTGATGAAGAAAATGTGACCATGAGGCTTTTTGTGCAAACCTTCGGAGGAGAGGTACGGAAATGGTTCAGAGCCTTGCCACAAAGAAGCATAGATACATTGGTAGAACTTCAGAGGCAGTTTTTAGACCGATGGGAGATGAAAAAGGATCCGTTGCAGATTACTTCAGAATATACAAATCTCAAACGTAATCCTGGTGAGTCTGTTCAGGATTATATCATTAGATTCAATACAGTGTATAATGCTATTCAGATGACTTGAGAATGAGTCAAAGTCTGCTCTCCTCCAATTCCGGGATAGTTTTGATAGGAGATGGCTTATTCCTTCGTGATAGAGATCCACCTACTTTAGAAGATATGCAAAAGGTGGGTGTTAGTGTTGGCTTAAATCGAATGATAAAAACACGGTTGAAAGCGAGAGAAAAGAGTGACAATAAAGGAAGAAACCATCTATGTCGGGCTTGACACTTAGCTAAGCTGAGTTGGAAAAGGCTTTAAGAAGTTAAAATCTTGACAAAGCGAAGCCTTGATTGAAAATCCATTCAAGTGGCAGTAACGACCTGGTCGAGAATTAGGCAGCGTGAACAAAGAGCTCAAGAGCCAGCAGCCCAACAGCAAGTTAAGACTCCTCTTTTGCAGAATTTTGTAAGTCATGATTCTGATGATGATGATGATGTGTCAGGTGAGCAAAATCATTTCTTCACTCCTGATGATTTGCCTATTTATATTACTGAGGATGAGGAGTATGGTGAAAGTTCAGTTGTTCAGAAAGATGAGGATTTTATCCTAACAAATGATACTGATTTAGAGGAAGAATCAGATGAATACCAAAGAGGATATTTGAATGCATTGACTGCTCAGCAGAAACAGTATTCATTGAGAAATCGAGATGTGCCTATAAATCCCATTCAGAAAAGAAAGGAAGCTTCAGCACCGAAGACAGATTCACCAATACCACAGAAAAGAGGGAAGGAGACAATTGACCCCGCAGCAAGTAAAGTATCATCAGCTGAGAAGGTAAATCAATCAAGTATAGTGAAAGACAAGGCTGAAAGGAAGGAAATTCCAGTTAAAGAGGTCGAGAAGGTTTCAGCATTTAGCTTGGAAAATGAAATTTCCAAACTGAAAATATCCATTCCTTTGACGGAGATTATGAAGAACAGCAGTTACCGTAGTCAAGTCACCAAAATTCTGAACTTTGATCCAATGATTGACACGGTAAATGGTGAGGATGATCAGCCGGAATTGATTTTTGGGCCTGCATTAAATGGTGAGTCTCCTGACAGTAATGTTCCTCCTTTTTACATCAGTTTGAGGTTGCATGAATATATATTGCACAATGCTATGCTTGATTCGGGTGCTTCGCACAATTTGATGCCAAAGGCGATCATGGAAAAGTTGGGATTAGACATTACAAGAGAGTATCATGATTTGTATTCATTCGATTCCAGCCGAGTAAAGTGTATAGGACTCATCAAAGATTTGGTGGTTAGTTTAGATCAAATCCCAGCAAAGAATGTTTTAATGGATGTGGTGGTTGCCGATATTCCTCCACGGTTCGGGATGCTCCTTGCGAGATCTTGGGGGGAAAAGTTGAAAGGTACACTTCAGTTAGATTTCTCTTATGCTACAATTCCAGTCTTCGGTCAAATGAGAAAGTTATATCGTGAGCAGAAGATGAAATACATGATAACTAGCAAAGAGAAGCCAGTCAATCATCCTGTGAATTATGTACATACTGATTTAGAGTCGTTTGTGTTGCTTGTTGATAGTTTTAATGACGTAGAAAGTCAATTAGTTCAGGTAGAAGACATACCAGAAATAAATGAGAATTTTAGAGAAGTTTTGCAAAAAGAAAGAAGAGAAAAACAAGCTGTTTTGGAGCAATCAGCTGAAGACAATGGGCAGCAAACAGGAAAAACAGAGCCGACACAGTTTCAGCATTTAGAGGACGATGAAGATGGTCTTTGGACCATGGATTTTGACGGTGCAGTGGGTAGCGATGGTGCTGGGATTGGTGTGTGGATTCGAAGTCCATTTTCCGCTCCTGATAAAGTTCCAAGCAATGTGAGAGTGTGTTCTTACAAGCTTGCATTCGATTGTTCTAATAATGAAGCGGAATACGAGGCTCTTATTGCTGGTCTTAAGATTCTCAAGAAGATGAATGCGAAAAGGATTGCGGTATATGGTGATTCAGAATTAGTGATAAAGCAAGTTAAAGGTGAGTTTCAGGCTAAGCATCCTCGCATGAGGGCTTACCGAAATGCAGTTTTGGATATTCTGAAATTATTTTCTGATCATACTTTGACATGTGTGCCCCACATACAAAATGGTGTTGCTGATGGACTTGCTAAGGCAGCAAGCAATCTTAAGATTCCAATGAATTCCAGCAACAAGTTTGAGATACATGTGAAACATCGGCCCACCGTTCCAGACAATCAGCGATGTTGGCAAGTTTTTGAGGATGATGAGGAGATTAGTGAATTTCTGCAGAATAAGGGTAAGTTTAAAGATACCTCCATAGATACAGAATGTGATGATGGTGTTGATGACATACAGATAAATCAAATGGACGTGCTGCAACTGAAGGATAACATCATTCCTAAGGGATTGATTCCATTGGAAGAGTTGTTTGATCAAGATGATGTAGCTCGTAAGCCTACATTGAGGCCAACAGAGAAAGGTGTCGAAGAGGTAAATATTGGGACAGCTGAGAATCCCAGGATGGTGAAATTGTCAAAGTCATTGTCACCAAAGGTAAGAGCAGAATACGTGAAATTGTTATCTTCATTTTCTGATGTGTTTGCGTGGGATTATTCAGATCTTAAAACATATGATACCAATATCATCCAGCATACTATTCCCATCAAACCAAATCCGAAGCCTTTTCGTCAAAAGTTGAGGAGGATCAATCCAAAGCTGCTACCATCGATCGAAAAAGAGGTAAATAGGTTGTATAAGTCAGGAATCATTGTACCTATTCGTTTTTCAGATTGGATATCAAACTTGGTGCCCGTGAGAAAGAAGACAGGTGAGATCCGTTTATGTATTGACTTCAGAAATCTGAATAAGGTATCATTAAAGGACAATTATCCGCTGCCAAAAATGGATCACATATTGCAGCGAGTAGTTGGAGCATCAAGGATGTCACTACTCGACGGATACTCAGGTTATAATCAGATTTTAGTGCAGGAAGATGATCGTGACAAGACTGCGTTCACAACTCCTTGGGGAACATTTCATTACGCAAAGATGCCGTTCGGTTTAAAGAATGCAGGCGCTACCTTTCAGCGTGCAATGGACATGGCTTTTGCCAATGAGAAAGATGTGTTTTTGGTTGTTTACCTTGATGATCTAACTGTATTTTCTAATTCTGATGAGGAAGACTTATATCATCTGAAAATTGTTTTCCAGAAGTGCAGAAAATATGGCATTTCGCTGAATCCAAAGAAGAGCCTTTTCGCCATGGATGAAGGAAAGCTCCTGGGCCACATCATATCGAAAGATGGCATTCGAGTTGATCCTGCACGTGTTGAAGCCATACAGCAGATTGAACAGCCCCGGAACAAGAAAGAGATACAGTCATTTAATGGTAAAATGAATTTTCTCCGTCGTTTCATTCCCAATCTTGCAGAACACCTTAGCGAAATCACGAACATGCTGAAAAAGGACAGTCAGGTAAGATGGACAGAAGAGGCAGTAAAGTCATTTAATTTGGTAAAGATAGCTCTTTCCTCAGCCCCTATTTTAATCAGCCCCGATTACACACAAGACTTCATTTTATTTTCTTTCGCTTCTGAGCACACATTGGCAGCAGTTTTGATGCAAAAAAGGGATGGAGTTGAGAAGCCCATCGCTTTTTTCAGTCGGATCATAAGAGATGGAGCATTGAAGTATAATATCATTGAGAAACAAGCACTTGCGCTTGTAAAGGCTTTGAAGGATTTCCGTGTGTACATATTGCATTCCCATATTACAGCATATGTTCCTAACGCAACAGTTAAAGATGTTTTGGTACAGGCAGATCCAGAAGGAAGAAGAGGTAAGTGGATCGCTGCGTTGTTAGAGTACGATGTGGAGATTAAACCGACCAAGTTGATCAAAGGACAAGGACTCGCCAAGCTCATGGCTGAAACAAATCTGCATGCTCTAGACATAAATTTGATTGCTGCCATGTCTGATGAAGATGAGGAAAGTACGTCAGTTCAGGTATCCGATCTTTTTGTTTCTTCTCCTTGGTATGCTGACATTTTATATGTGCTTCAGAATTTGTCTACACCGCCTGGTATGCCTCGAAATAAGAGTAGAACATTGAAGTTAAAGGCTGCTAAATTCTGCATTTTGAATTCTGCATTGTATTGGAAGGACCCTGGAGGTATGTTGTTGAATTGTTTGGTAGAGGAGGAAGCTCAAAGAGTTTTGGAGGATTTTCACAAAGGTGACTGTGGAGGTCATTTGTTTTGGAAGACCACGACGAATAAGATCTTAAGGGCAGGGTATTATTGGCCTTCTTTGTTTTCTGATGTGTTCAAGGCTGTTAAAAATTGTCATGAGTGTCAAATATTCGAAGGGAAACGGAAACTACAGCCTTTGCCTCTAAAACCAATCGAAGTTAATGCACCATTCCAGCAGTGGGGATTGGATTTTATCGGAGAAATCCACCCAGCATCTTCCGGACAACATAGATGGATCTTGACAGCTACAGACTACTTCACGAAGTGGATTGAGGCGATTCCCACTCGACAGGCCACTGATGCGGTAATTATCTCTTTCCTTGAAAACAATATTCTGTCACGCTTTGGGTGTCCTCGTAAAATAATCACGGATAATGCAGCAGCTTTTAAGTCTAAGAGGATGGTTGATTTTTGTTTTAAGTACAATATTACATTGGGACATTCAACCGCATACCATCCGCAAGGGAATGGCTTGGAGGAATCTTCAAACAAATCCTTGGTGAATATCATTAAGAAACTGCTGGAAATCAATAAGAAGGCTTGGCACAAAAAGTTGGTAAATGCATTATGGGCTGATAGGGTAAGTCAGAAAAGGTCTATTGGTATGTCTCCTTTCGAGTTGGTGTATGGGACAGATACAGTTTTTCCTACTTCACTTGCTGTCCCGGTGGTCAGATTGCTTCAGGAGGCTGGAAGTGAAGAGGATCCTATGCGGCGGAGGATTAATGAGATGATTCATTTACAGCAGACACGAGAGGAGGTATTTCAAAATACTTTCAAGTTGCAGGAGCGCATTAAGAAGATCTACGACAGAAAGGCAAAATCAGATAAGTTTCAGTTGGATGAAGTAGTTTTGAAATGGGATGCTCGGAATGAGGATAAGGGAAAGCATGGAAAATTTGAGAATTTGTGGAAGGGACCGTTTAAGATTGCAGCGTATCGGGGGCAGAATGCATTTCTTCTCAAAGAAATGAATGGAGATGATTGTCCTGGTGGACCGATCAATGGTCGGTTGCTGAAGCGCTATTATTTCTGAATACTTGCTGCTGATCTCATTGTCATTGTATATATCATTTTACTTTTGTTTCATTGCAAGTGTGCACTAATCTCTTATTTTCAGTCTGGGGCCCGGAGCGAAGGCTATAATTCTGGAAATAGAGGTTGGATGGTTGAGATTGTAAAGTTAAGTTTATCAGTCTTCTTGTTTAAAGTCATGTCGGTTTGAGTCTAGTCAGTTTTGGTCAAAATTGCAGTCTATCATTAGTCAAATCTGCAGTCAATAAAAGTATCCAAAGTTTGTCTTGTCAAGTTGAAATAATGATTCCATCGCCCAATGGATGAGAGGCACTGTCTGACTCCCCCAGAGATCTGCCATTCTTGGCATCTCCATGGAGCCACCATCCCCATTGGAGCCAATGTTAGAGTCGGCCCTTGCAGCCCTCCGTCAGTGATCATTTCGTCTCCACTTCGTTGCATTTCACTAGGAGCATGCCATAGAACTGACGAAGGGGTCTGTCGTCTTATGTTTCCTCATGTTTACACCTGCAGTGCTATTTTAAAATTTTCCTCAAAAAATCACTCAAAATAATTGTCATTTCATTTCTGGTCATTAAAATATCAATAATTGTCTTAGGTCTTAGTGTCTAGGGTTTTTGAGTCATTTGTATACCATTCATAAAGCCTGCAAGGTGAGGAAAAGTTTCGCATATTGTGATTGTTTGTTTTATTATCATCAGCATTTAAAAAAAAAATATTTCTAGTCCAAAACTCTGTTTTGGAACTAGAAATTGTTCATTATTATTTTTGTAATAAATTGTAATTATTCCGCCAAGAAGACATTGTCAAAAGCAGACCCCTGGTCTTTGCCTTAGCTAAATAGCCATATCCCTGCAAAAAGACAACAAAATCATCAAAATCGACTTCAGAAAAGCCAAAAGAAGATTGTATTTAAAAAGCCAAAAGTGAAATTACAAAAACATTGTAATATGGGTTTTCAATTAGATTTGAAACAAAATCTGATTGTGAAGATATTTGTATCATATATAAAAGCCAAGCAAGTTTCATTTGCACCAAACTACAGCACCCAAATCGTGTTTTGGAGATTGGAGGGCCGATTTCAAGTTTTAAAACTGCGTGGACAAAGTTTTGGGGCTCGAGCGACCCACCTGGGCGCGAGCGACCCACCTGGGCAGAGCGACCCACGTGGGTTATTTCCGCCATGTGAAGTTGTAAGGGGAGCGACCCACCTGGGCCGAGCGACCCACGCAGAAGGTGAGCGACCCACGCAAACACAGAGGTTCGAAAATTCATTTTGAGCGCCCAGTCTTGCTTGGGATCGATTCATCGGCCTTCAAACAAGTTATTTGCAATTGCTTGATGTTTTTAAATGCACCGATGACATCGTTGGTGGTTGCAAACGTTTCAAATGGAGGATTTAAACATCACAGTCATAGCAATATCGTTTTCAGGGTTTTAAAATGATATGGGTGGTTGCATGAGTTTGTTGATTATCTTATATCAGTGATATGTCCTGCCTTGCATATAATATCAAAACCATATTGTTCTCATGCCCATTATGCCATTGTGACCATTGCTATTATTATACCATGTTTAAAACCTTTGTTCCATGGTGACTGTGGTGGTATTATGTCTCACTGCCCAAAGTTAAAAACATTCTCATGAATCTGTTTCAAACTGCCCATTTGACACCTTTGTTGTTATTACTCATAGACAAAAACATTCATATGATGCCATGCTCCCTTTGACAAGACTTGTTCAATATTCTGAAGGTTGCCTGCTCCCTTTGGTCAAAATTTCACTTGCATTCAAAACAGAGATTGTGCCTTTTCCAATCCATTTAAAACTGATATTTTATCATGGTTTGTTTCCTTATGGTGTTGTGACGGTGGGATATTTGTTGGGTTTTGAAACACACCATCATAACCTTGTTTGCACTGCTTTCAAACAGTATACATAGTGCCAAAAGCTTGGTCAGAGTCATGTCGGAGACAGAGTCAGAATATGAGTTAGGGTCAGGCAGTGATTCAGTGACTGAAGGTAATGTGCCACGGGGGTCCCGCAGAGATCATAGAAGTGGTGATCATCGCAGAGAGGAGCCTACTTCTTTGGCTCGGTTGCAGGCATGTCCATTAGCTATGGATTGTTTTCGATTTTTGTCATGTTTCAGATTTTGTGAGATGGTTGCACAAAACCGGCCTCATCGTGAATTGGCCCGTCTGTTTGTTCTTCATTTACGGGATGGTCGGGTAAGCCTTGCTGGGGTTGATTTCATTGTATCACCCTTGACTATTTCTCAAGCCACTGGTATACCGAACATGGGCGAGGAATGGAACAAGGGTCAGCAGTTAGAGAAATTTCACTATGAGCCATACATTAAAACTGGATATATGGCTTACTTGAGCAGAGTTTTTCCATTCAGATTCTTGAGAGATGAGTATGCACCGCTCATGAGGCTCATCATTCAGTATTTTAGTTGTGAGGGCAGGTATGCTCGTCTTTTCTCATACCATGTTCGTTTGCTGATGCACTTCACAAGGGTGCGTATGATGAATATTCCGTATTTCATACACCGCAACATAGAGAGGATGGTGACATTTGTGCATAAGAAGACGAGCCCAGTGCAGCAATACAGGAGTATATACCATTTCACTTTGATCAAAATCTTGGTGTTACATCAGTTGGCGGAGCAGGGCATCACTTGGGAGGATTTCATTTCTAGAGACTTTTTCAGAGTGCCACAGCAGCCTCCCGAGGCAGTTCATGATGCAGGAGAGCCCTCACACCAGCCGTACATGCTTGAGGTTGAGCATATCATCACTCCTTTGGTTCAGACATATCAGCGAGGCCACAGGGCCTTATTTGCAGCGACACGGCGAGTATTATCTCCACGTGAGGTGGAAGGGGTCTTGCCGACTTCATCGACACGACGAGTATTATCTCCACATGATGTGGAAAGGGTCTCGCCTTCTACTTCAGTGCAGGTACAGGTACAAGACAGGGGCAAGAGGCCCATGCATGATGAAGGCCTATCAGGAGGCCGGGACATAGATTTGACAGTCATTGATGTTGATACGAACTCCCCTAGCTCAAAGCTGAGGGAAGTCATCCAGGAGAAAAGGGCCGAGAATGACCAGCTGAAAGACCAATTGCAGAAGGCTCATTGGGTGATTAACTATTTGGAGCAGCGCAACAAACAGCTTGAGGATGAGCTCACATTTTATGAGGTGCGCCAAATCCGTGAGGACAGACAGTGGAATCGAAAGCGACCCGGTGACATGACACCGACTGACAGAGATACTGTACTCACGCGTGTGAATATCCATCTGGAGAAGTTGTTGGCGAAGGCCAATCGGAACAAAGACATGCTTCGCCACATGAAAGGCCATTATTGGGCTCGCATGCATGTCTGAAAAGCGAGAATGAAGATCATGAAGAGGAGGTTGCGCAAGGCACTTAGACAGAGGAAAAGGCCTAATCCACTTCGGATTTTGGCTGAGGCTTCATTGACTGGGCAGGAAACATGATGGAGGACCTCCGCTCCGAATTTGGGCAAATTCGGAGAAAATTTTGTCATTTTCAAATTTTTGGTCTAAAAAACAGGTTTTGCAGTTACGTGGGTCGCGCGCTCATGCGCTCACTTTTTTTTGGGACATTTGCTGGAGGATATTTTTACATTTTTGGATTTTTCATGGTTAATTATGCATCCTCTGAAGTCAACTTAGCATTTCAACAAAATCTGGATGGTCAAATAGCTCAAAAACACCATGAAAACCACCTTGCTGCCACCTTTTGCACCAGCAGGGCGTACCTCTGGGAGAATGAGGCTTTCGAGGGTCAAATCAACTCCACATTCAGAAATTCCACTTGGGTTGGAAAGTATACATCCAGGGCTTTCCAACGAGCTATCATGAGCTCAATTTGGATGCCGGAAACTACCTCAAATTTATTCTGGAACATGAGCGACCCACACAGTTCAGGAGCGACCCACCTGGAATTTTTCCTGAATTTTCAGCTGCCAGCTCAGTTTTTCGCCTAGTATGGACTAGTTTTGCTTATGGATAGAATTTTTGGGTTTTTATGATGTAAATTCATATTTGGCATGTAACTTTGGCTTGTTTTTATCTCTTCTAGAAGATTCACTCTCAAATGAGTAAAAAATCATGTAATGGATCAGTTTCCACTCTTTTAGAGGCAAGTTGTTAGCTGCCTAGATTGTAGTTCCATGATTAGAATTGGTTGAAACTGATCCCTGAAGAGGGAATTCGACCCCTAGAGGTGGGGAAAGGTGTTAGAGTGATCTATATATTGTAATTTCTCAATCATTTTCAGAGGTTGGAGAGGTTGGACTCTTGGGATACTTTTGATACCATTGTACATATTTTTCATATTTTGGCTAAGGAAAGATCAGGGGTTTTGCGGCGCTTGTTGGGATCCTTGTGGTGTTCTGTTCTTGATGGTGTTTCTTCTTTGTTTACTGTAAGTTTCTTCATGTTTAATGTATGCCATCCTTTCATTATGCTTCTGAACTAAGTTGAATGAGTGATTAAGGTTGAATCCATTGTTTACAGTGCTTGGCCTTTGAATTCAGTTAGTTCTATATGTTTTCAGCTGTTTGGAGAGGATCCAAATTCTTCTTTTCCCTCTTCAGCTCCTCGTCGGTCTAATCTATCCATATATCCAATTTAAAGCATCAAGATCATCACCTACCTCGCCCCAGCTTGAACTCTGCAAAGGTCTGACCTTATCCCCGGACCCAAAATTTGTTTTCCCATTACTCCAGCGAAAACCCAAAAAACAAAAAATCAAACATACCTATCTCTTTACTAGCCTAAAATCAGTTCTTATTGTAAGTCATCTCGCATCCTATTGCATATTTTCTCGAGATTGACGGAGAGAGCCCTCTCCTGTCCTCGTAGGGTTAGCTACGAGGCTGAGCGTGGTTTGATGTAGCCTTGAGTTTTACTTCATTTCAGCCTGAGGTAGATTTGAGTGCTAACATAGTGGCGACCATACTGGGGAAGATCTCAATGGTTTGCTTGTTGATGTGTTTGTTCCACGAGTCTTAGATGGAGTCTGAAGTCACGCCAGGTAGCTTTCGAAACGCTTTTGTTATGCATAAGCGGAAGTAGATAAACGCTGCTTCAGTCGATCTCCGGTAAGCTTGTGTGTGCAGTACTTGATTTGTAAATCACCCCAGTATACTTATTCGTTCTAGACCTTTTGGTTGATTGAGTCTAGAAGTAGAAAGGCTGAAAATAATTGACTGTGTTCCTTGAAATTTTTCCCTAGAAAATCAATACACTGGCTTCAAGAAGGAATACTAGGGCGAATCCTGACCCTGATCCACCAACAATATTCGAAAATCCAAATCTGATTCCGAGGACCCTTAGAAAACAAGGAAGTCAAGAAAGTTCTGAAAGAGAAAGCCAATTGAGTTTTGAGAGTTCTAGAGTGCTTACCCGATCTGCATCCTGTCCTGTCAAAATCATATATGTTGATGAAATTCCTTTTGATGCACGGTTTGAAACATCCTTGTTTGTGAATTTTTCCGAAACTGAATTGTCAAGATTAGTTCCAGATCCATTGTTTACTGAAGATTTGCAATATAGATTTGTTTCACATTACCTGGATAAACAGTTGCAAAGTTCTATTGGGGATACTAACACTCTTGAGTTTACTGAATCTGCTTCACAAATTCTTGACCCATCTGAAATTGCATCGAGTTCACGGATCCCTACCGAGCCTCTCTTTATCCCTACCATTCCGGTTCAGCCTGAGCTTTCTGATCAGCAATCAATAGTAATTTCTCCTCCGTCTCCATTGAATACATCTCGCAGACCTACTGCTTCCACTCCTCCTGTGTCTCCTCGACAACAGATTGTCTTCAATCCACCAAGAGCTATGGCTGCTCGTTTTGCACCTCTTGTGTTACCCCAGCAGTTGAATGATATGCCTGCAGACTATCAGAGCAAGATCCCAACATTTGATGGCACTCCACAGAGTCTTCCTGCACAACAGCATGTAGACAATATGGCAGATTTCTTTGATCGTTTTGAGATTGATGAAGAGAATGTGAGTATGAGGCTTTTTGTGCAAACCTTTGGAGGAGAGGTAAGGAAATGGTTTAGAGCCTTGCCGCAAAGAAGCATCGATACATTGGCAGAACTTCAGAGGCAGTTTTTAGATCGATGGGAGATGAAAAAGGATCCGCTGCAGATTACTTCAGAATATACAAACCTCAAACGTAATCCTGGTGAGTCTGTTCAGGATTATATCATTAGATTCAATACAGTGTATAATGCTATTCCATATGACTTGAGACCGTCTAAAAAGTCTGCTCTCCTTAAATTCCCGGATGGCTTTGATCCGGAGATGGCTTATTCCCTTCGTGATAGAGATCCACCTACTTTAGAAGATATGCAGAAGGTCGTTGTTAGTGTTGAGGCAAATCTGAATGATAAAAGAGCACGGTTGAAAGCGGAGAAAAGAGTGACAATAAAGGAAGAGCCTTCTACATCTATATCAGAACAACACTTAGCTCGTGAGTTGGAAAAGGTTTTGAAAAGAATGAATCTTGACAAATCAGAAACATAGTTTCGAAATCCAAATTTCCGTGGCCAGCAGCAGCCACAATTCAGAATTAAGCAGCGTGAACAAAGAGCTCAAGAGCCAGCAGCCCAACAGCAGATTAAGACCCCTCTTTTGCAGAATTTTGTGAGTCATGACTCCGATGATGATGATGATGTGTCAGGTGAGCAAAATCATTTCTTCACTCCCGATGATTTGCCTATTTATATCACTGAGGATGAGGAGTATGGTGAAAGTTCAGTTGTTCAGAAAGATGAGGATTTCATCCTAACAAATGATGCTGATTTAGAGGAAGAGTCAGATGAATACCAAAGAGGATATATGAATGCATTGACTGCCTAGCAGAAACAATACTCATTGAGAAATCGAGATGTGCCCATAAATCCCATTCAGAAAAGAAAAGAAGCTTCAGCACCGAAGACAGATTCACCGATACCACAGAAAAGAGGAAAAGAAACAATTGACCCCACAGCAAGTAAAGTGCCATCAGCTGAGAAGGTAAATCAGTCAAACATTGTGAAAGATAAGGCTGAAAAGAAGGAAGTTCCAGTTAAAGAGGTTGAGAAGGTTTCAGCATTTAGTTTGGAAAATGAAATTTCCAAACTGAAAATATCTATTCCTTTGACGGAAATTATGAAGAACAACAGCTACCGTAGTCAAGTCACCAAAATTCTGAACTTTGATCCAATGATTGACACAGTAAATGTTGAGGATGATCAGCCGGAATTGATTTTTGGGCCTGCATTAAATGGTGAGTCTCCTGATAGTAATGTTCCTCCTTTTTACATCAGTTTGAGGTTGCATGAATATATATTGCACAATGCTATGCTCGATTCGGGTGCTTCGCACAATTTGATGCCAAAGGAAATCATGGAAAAGTTGGGATTAGACATTACAAGAGAGTATCATGATTTGTATTCACTCGATTCCAGCCGGGTAAAGTGTATAGGACTCATCAAAGATTTGGTGGTAAGTTTAGATCAAATCCCAGCGAAGAATGTTTTGATGGATGTGGTGGTTGCCGACATTCCTCCACGGTTCGGGATGCTCCTTGCAAGATCTTGGGGGGGAAAGTTGAAAGGTACACTTCAGTTAGATTTCTCTTATGCTACAATTCCAATCTTCGGTCAAATGAGAAAGTTATATCGAGAGCAGAAGATGAAATACATGATAACTAGCAAAGAGAAGCCAGTCAATCATCCTGTGAATTATGTACATACTGATTTAGAGTCGTTTGTGTTGCTTGCTGATAGTTTTAATGATGTAGAAAGTCAATTAGTTCAGGCAGAAGACATACCGGAAATAAATGAGAATTTTAGAGAAGTTTTGCAAAAAGAAAGAAGAGAAAAACAAGTTGTTTTGGAGCAATCAGCTGAAGACAATGGGCAGCAAACAGGAAAAGCAGAGCCGACACAGTTTCAGCATTTAGAGGACGATGAAGATGGTCTTTGGACCATGGATTTTGATGGTGCAGTGGGCAGCGATGGTGCTGGGATTGGTGTGTGGATTCGAAGTCCATTTTCCGCTCCTGATAGAGTTCCGAGCAATGTGAGAGTGTGTTCTTACAAGCTTGCATTCGATTGTTCAAATAATGAAGTGGAATACGAGGCTCTTATTGCTGGCCTTAAGATTCTTAAGAAGCTGAATGCGAAGAGGATTGCAGTATATGGTGATTCAGAATTAGTGATAAAGCAAGTTAAAGGTGAGTTTCAGGCTAAGCATCCTCGCATGAGGGCTTACCGAAATGCAGTTTTGGACATTCTGAAGTTATTTTCTGATCATACCTTGACATGTGTGCCCCGCATACAAAATGGTGTTGCTGATGGACTTGCTAAGGCAGCAAGCAATCTTAAGATTCCAATGAATTCCAGCAACAAGTTTGAGATACATGTGAAACACCGGCCCACCGTTCCAGAAAATCAGCGATGTTGGCAAGTCTTTGAGGATGATGAGGAGATTAGTGAATTTCTGCAGAATAAGGGTAAGTTTAAAGATACCTCCATAGATACCGAATTTGATGATGGTATTGATGACATACAGATAAACCAAATGGATGTGCTGCAACTTAAGGATAACATCATTCCTAAGGGATTGATTCCTTTGGAAGAGTTGTTTGATCAAGATGATGTAGCCCGTAAACCTACATTGAGGCCAACAGAAAAAGGTGTCGAAGAGGTAAATATTGGGACAGCTGAGAATCCCAAGATGGTAAAATTGTCAAAATCATTGTCACCAAAGGTAAGAGCAGAATATGTGAAATTGTTGTCTTCATTTTCTGATGTGTTTGCGTGGGATTATTCAGATCTTAAAACATATGATACCAACATCATTCAACATACTATTCCCATCAAACCAAATCAGAAGCCTTTTCGTCAAAAGTTGAGGAGGATCAATCCAAAGCTGCTACCATCAATCGAAAAAGAGGTAAATAGGTTGTATAAGTCAGGAATCATTGTGCCTATTCGATTTTCAGATTGGATATCAAACTTGGTGCCCGTGAGAAAGAAGACAGGTGAGATCCGTTTATGTATTGACTTCAGAAATCTGAATAAGGTATCATTAAAAGACAATTATCCGCTGCCAAAGATGGATCATATATTGCAGTGAGTAGTTGGAGCATCAAGGATGTCACTACTCGACAGATACTCAGGTTATAATCATATTTTAGTGCAGGAAGATGATCGTGACAAGACTGCATTCACCACTCCTTGGGGAACATTTCATTATGCAAAGATGCCGTTTGGTTTAAAGAATGCAGGCGCTACCTTTCAGCGTGCAATGGACATGGCTTTTTCCAATGAGAAAGATGTGTTTTTGGTTGTTTACCTTGATGATCTAACTGTGTTTTCCAATTCTGATGAGGAACATTTATATCATTTGAAAATTGTTTTCCAGAAGTGCAGAAAATATGGCATTTCGCTGAATCCGAAAAAGAGCCTTTTCGCCATGGATGAAGGAAAGCTCCTTGGCCACATCATATTGAAAGATGGAATTCGAGTTGATCCTGCACGTGTTGAAGCCATACAGCAGATTGAGCAGCCCCGGAACAAGAAAGAAATACAGTCATTTAATGGTAAAATGAATTTTTCTGCGTCGTTTCATTCCAAATCTTGCAGAACACCTTAGAGAAATCACGAACATGCTGAAAAAGGACAGTCAGGTAAGGTGGACAGAAGAGGCAGTAAAGTCATTCAATTTGGTAAAGATAGCTCTTTCCTCAGCTCCTATTTTAATCAGCCCATATTATACACAGGACTTCATTTTCTTTTCTTTCGCTTCCGAGCACACATTGGCAGCTGTTTTGATGCAAAAAAGGGATGGAGTTGAGAAGCCCATTGCTTTATTCAGTCGGATCATTAGAGATGGAGCATTGAAGTATAATATCATTGAGAAACAAGCACTTGCGCTTGTAAAGGCCTTGAAGGATTTCCGTGTGTACATATTGCATTCCCACATTACAGCATACGTTCCTAACGCAGCAGTGAAAGATGTTTTGGTACAGGCAGATCCAGAAGGAAGAAGAGGTAAGTGGATCGCTGCGTTATTAGAATACGATGTGGAGATTAAACCGACCAAGCTGATCAAAGGACAAGGACTCGCCAAGCTCATGGCTGAAACAAATCTGCATGCTCTAGACATAAATTTGATTGCTGCCATGTCTGATGAAGAAGAGGAAAGTGCGTCCGTTCAGGTATCCGATATTTTTGTTTCTTCTCCTTGGTATGCTGACATTTTATATGTGCTTCAGAATTTGTCTACACCGCCCGGTATGCCTAGAAATAAGAGTAGAACATTGAAGCTAAGAGCTGCTAAATTCTGCATTTTGAATTCTGCATTATATTGGAAAGACCCTGGAGGTATGTTGTTGAATTGTTTGGTAGAGGAGGAAGCTCAAAGAGTTTTGGAGGATTTTCACAAAGGTGATTGTGGAGGTCATTTGTTTTGGAAGACCACAGCGAATAAGATTCTAAGGGCAGGGTATTATTGGCCTTCTTTGTTTTCTGATGTGTTCAAGGCTGTTAAAAATTGTCATGAGTGTCAAATTTTCGAAGGGAAGCAGAAACTACAGCCTTTGCCTTTAAAACCAATTGAAGTTAGTGCACCATTCCAGCAGTGGGGATTAGATTTTATCGGGGAAATCCACCCAGCATCTTCCGGACAGCATAGATGGATCTTGACAGCTACAGACTACTTCACGAAGTGGATTGAGGCGATTCCCACTCGACAGGCCACTGATGCGGTAATTATTTCTTTCCTTGAAAACAATATTCTGTCACGCTTTGGGTGTCCTACTAAAATAATCACAGATAATGCAGCAGCCTTTAAGTCTAAGAGAATGGTTGATTTTTGTTTTAAGTACAATATTACCTTGGGACATTCGACCGCCTACCATCCGTAAGGAAATGGCTTGGCGGAATCTTCAAATAAATCCTTGGTGAATATCATTAAGAAATTGCTGGAAATCAACAAAAAGGCATGGCACAAAAAGTTGGTGAATGCATTATGGGCTGATAGGGTAAGTCAGAAAAAGTCTATTGGCATGTCTCCTTTCGAGTTGGTGTATGGGACGGATACAGTTTTCCCTACTTCACTTGCTGTCCCGGTGGTCAAATTGCTTCAGGAGGCTGGAAGTGAAGAGGATCCTATGCAGCGGAGGATTAATGAGATGATTCATTTACAGCAGACACGAGAGGAGGTATTTCAAAACACTTTCAAGTTGCAGGAGCGCATAAAAAAGATCTACGACAGAAAGGCGAAAGCAGATAAGTTTCAGTTGGATGAAGTAGTTTTAAAATGGGATGCCCGGAATGAAGATAAGGGAAAGCATGGAAAATTTGAGAATTTGTGGAAGGGACCTTTTAAAATTGCAGCGTATCGGGGTCAGAATGCATTTCTTCTCAAAGAAATGAATGGAGATGATTGTCCTGGAGGACCGATCAATGGTCGGTTGCTGAAGCGCTATTATTTCTGAGTACTTGCTGCTGATCTCATTGTCATTGTATATATCATTTTATTTTTGTTTCGTTGCAAGTGTGCACTGATCTCTCATTTTCAGTCTGGGGCCCGGAGCGAAGGCTATAATTCTGGAGATAGAGGTTGGTTGGTTTGAAATTATCAAGTTAAGTTTCATCAGTCTTTAAGTTTTAAAGTCATGTCAGTTTGAGTCATGTCAGTTTTGGTCAAATTGCAGTCCGTCGTTGGTCAAATCTGCAGTCAATAAAATTGTCCAAAGTTTGTTTATCAGTTGAAATAATGATTCCATCGCCCAATGGATGAGAGGCACTATCTGACTCCCCCAGAGATCTGCCGTTCTTGGCATCTCCATGGAGCCACCATCCCCATTGGAGCCAATGTTAGAGTCGGCCCTTACAGCCCTCCGTCAGTGATCGTCTCGTCTTTTGCATATTCATTTTTAGGTGTCTCGCTTGTTCCACTTCGTTGCATTTCACTAGGAACATGCCATGGACTGACGAGGGGGTCTGTCGTCTTATGTTTCCTCATGTTTACACCTGCAGTGCTATTTTAAAAATTTTCCTCAAAAAATCACTCAAAATAAATGTCATTTCATTTTTGGTCATTAAAATGTCCATAATTGTCTTTGGTCTTAGTGTCTAGGGTTTTTGAGTCATTTGTATACCAGTCATAAAGCCTGCAAGGTGAGGAAAAGTTCCGCATATTGTGATTTTTTGTTTTATTATCATCAGCATTTTAAAAAAATATTTCTAGTCCAAAACTCTGTTTTGGAACTAGAAATTGTTCATTATTATTTTTGTAATAAATTGTAATTATTCCGCCAAGAGCACATTGTCAAAAGCAGACCCCTGGTCTTTGCCTTAGCTAAGTAGCCATATCCCTGCAAGAAGACAGCAAAATCATCAAAATCGACCTCAGAAAAGCCAAAAGAAGATTGTATTTAAAAAGCCAAAGGTGAAATTTCAAAAACATTGTAATATGGGTTTTCAATTAGATTTGAAACAAAATCTGATTGTGAAGATATTTGTATCATGTATAAAAGCCAAACAAGTTTCATTTTCACAAATCCATAGCACCCAAATCATGTTTTGAAGATTGGAGGGCCGATTTCAGAGTTTTAAGCTGCGTGGACAGAGTTGTGGGGCTCGAGCGACCCACCTGGGCGCGAGCGACCCACCTGGGCAGAGCGACCCACGTAGGTCATTTCAGCAGTGTAAAGTTGCAAGGGGCGCGACCCACCTGGGCCGAGCGACCCACGCAGGAGGTGAGCGACCCACGCAAATACAGAAGTTCGAAAATTCATTCTGAGCGCCCAGTCTTGCTTGGGATCAATTCATCGGCCTTCAAACAGGTTTCTATCAATTGCTTGATGTTTTTGAATGCGTTGGTGGCATCGTTGGTGGTTGCAAACATTTCAAATGGAGGATTTAAACATCACAGTCATAGCAATATCGTTTTCAGGGTTTTGAAATGAAAATCTGTGGTTGTATGAGTTTGTAGCTTATCTTATATCAGTGATATGTCCAGCTTTGCATATAATATCAAAACCATATTGCTCTCATGCCCATTTTTCCATTTTGACCATTGCTATTATTATACCATGTTTAAAACCTTTGTTCCATGGTGACTGTGGTTGTATTATGTCTCACTGCCCAATGTAAAAACATTCTCATGACTTTGTTTCAAACTTCCCATTGACACCTTTGTTGTTATTACTCATAGACAAACACATTCTATTGATGCCATGCTCTCCTTTGATAAGATTTGTTCAAAATTTTGAAAGTTGCCCGCTCCCTTTGGTCAAAATTTCACTTCCATTTAGAACAGAGATTGTGCCTCTTTTCCAATCCATTTAAAACTGATATTTTATCATGGTTTGTTTCCTTATGGTGTTGTGACGGTGTGATATTTGTTGGGTTTTGAAACACACCATCATAACCTTGTTTGCACTGCTTTCATATCAGTATACATAGTGCCAAAAGCTTGGTCAGAGCCATGTCGGAGACAGAGTCAGAATATGAGTTAGGGTCAGGCAGTGATTCGGTGACTGAAGGCAATGTGCCACGGGGGTCCCGCAGAGATCATAGAAGTGGTGATCATCGCAGAGAGGAGCCAACTTCTTTGGTTCGGTTGCAGGCATGTCCATTAGCTATGGATTGTTTTCGATATTTGTCATGTTTCAGATTTTGTGAGATGGTTGCACAAACCCGGCCTCATCGTGAATTGGCCCGTTTGTTTGTTCTTCATTTACGGGATGGTCGGGTAAGCCTTGCTGGGGTTGATTTCATTGTATCACCCTTGACTATTGCTCAAGCCACTGGTATACCGAACATGGGCGAGGAATGGAAAAAGGGTCAGCAGTTAGAGAAATTTCATTATGAGCCATACATTAAAACTAGATATATGGATTACTTGAGCAGAGTTTTTCCATTCAGATTCTTGAGAGATGAGTATGCACCGCTTATGAGACTCATCATTCAGTATTTTAGTTGTGAGGGCAGGTATGCTCGTCTTTTCGCGTACCATATTCGTTTGCTGATGCACTTCACAAGGGTACGTATGATGAATATTCCGTATTTCATACACCGCAACATAGAGAGGATGGTGACATTTTTGCAGAAGAAGACGAGCCCAGTGCAGCAGTACAGGAGTATATATCATTTCGCTTTGATCAAAATCATGGTGTCACATCAGTTGGCAGAGCAGGGCATCACTTGGGAGGATTTCATTTCTAGAGACTTTTTCAGAGTGCCACAGCAGCCTCCTGAGACAGTTCATGATGCAGGAGAGCCTTCACACCAGCCAGACATGCTTGAGGTTGAGCATATCAGCACTCCTTTGGTTCAGACATATCAGCGAGGCCACAGGGCCTTATTTGCAGCGACATGGCGAGTACTATCTCCACGTGAGGTGGAAGGGGTCTTGCCGACTTCATCGACACGGCGAGTATTATCTCCACGTGATGTGGAAAGGGTCTCGCTTTCTTCTTCAGTGCAGGTACAGGTACAGGACAGGGGCAAGAGGCCCATGCATGATGAGGTCCCATCAGGATGCCGGGACACCGATATGACAGTCATTGATGTTGATACGGGCTCTCCTAGCTCGAAGCTGAGGGAAGTCATCCAGGAGCAAAGGGCCGAGAATGACCAGCTGAAAGACCAATTGCAGAAGGCTCAGTGGGTGATTAACTATTTGGAGCAGCGCAACAAACAGTTCGAGGATGAGCTCACATTTTATGAGGTGCGCCAAATCCGTGAGGACAGGCAGTGGAATCGAAAGAGGCCTGGTGACATGACACCAGCTGACAGAGATACTGTACTCACGCGGGTGAATATACATCTGGAGAAGCTGTTGGCGAAGGCCAATCGAGACAAAGACATGCTTCGCCACATGAAAGGCCATTACTAGGCTCGCATGCATGTTTGCAAAGCGAGAATGAGGATCATGAAGAGGAGGTTGCGCAAGGCACTTCGACGGCGGAAAAGGCCTGATCCACTCCGGATTTTGGCCGAGGCTTCATTGACTGGTCAGGACACATGATGGAGGACCTCCGCTCCGAATTTGGGCAAATTCGGAGAAAATTTTGTCATTTTCAAATTTTTGGTCTAAAAAACAGGTTTTGCAGCTACGTGGGTCGCGCGCTCATGCGCTCGCATTTTTTTGAGACTCTTGCTGGAGGAGATTTTTACATTTTTGGATTTTTCATGGTTAATTATGCATCCTCTGAAGTCAACTTAGCATTTCAACAAAATCTGGATGGTCAAATAGCTCAAAAACACCATGAAAACCACCTTGCTGCCACCTTTTGCACCAGCAGGGAGTACCTCTGGGAGCATGAGGTTTTGGAGGGTCACATCAACTCCAAATTCCGAAATTCCACTTGGGTTGGAAAGTAGACATCCAGGTCTTTCCAAATATCTATCATGAGCTCAATTTGGATGCTAGGAACTACCTCAAATTTAGCCTGGAACATGAGAGACCCACACAGTTCAGGAGCGACCCACCTGGAAATTTTTCTGAATTTTCAGCTGCCAGCTCAGTATTTCGCCTATTATGGACCAGTTTTGCTTATGGATAGAATTTTTGGGTTTTTATGATGTAAATTCATGTTTGATATGTAACTTTGGCTTGTTTTTATCTCTTCTAGAAGATTCACTCTCAAATAAGTAAAAAATGATGTAATGGATCAGTTTCCACTCTTTTAGAGGCAAGTGGTTAGCTGCCTAGATTGTAGTTCCATGATTAGAATTGGTTGAAACTGATCCATGAAGAGGGAATTCGACCCCTAGAGGTGGGGAAAGGTGTTAGAGTGATCTATATATTGTAATTTCTGAGGCATTCTACAAGTTGGACTCTTGGGATACTTTTGATATCATTGTACATATTTTTCATATTTTGGCTAAGGAAAGATCAGGGGTTTTGCGGCACTTGTTGGGATCCTTGTGGTGTTCTGTTCTTGATGGTGTTTCTTCTTTGTTTACTGTAAGTTTCTTCATGTTTAATGTATGCCATCCTTTCATTATGCTTCTGAACTAAGTTGAATAAGTGATTAAGGTTGAATCCATTGTTTACAGTGCTTGGCCTTTGAATTCAGTTAGTTCTATATGTTTTCAGCTGTTTGGAGAGGATCCAAATTCTTCTTTGCCCTCTTCAGCTCCTCGTCGGTCTAATCTATCCATATATCCAATTTAAAGCATCAAGATCATCACCTACCTCGCCCCAGCTTGAACTCTGCAAAGGTCTGACCTTATCCCCGGACCCAAAATTTGTTTTCCCATTACTCCAGCAAAAACCCAAAAAACCAAAAAACAAACATACCTATCTCTTTACTAGCCTAAAATCAGTTCCTATTGTAAGTCATCTCGCATCCTATTGCTTATTTTCTCGAGATTGACGGAGAGAGCCCTCTCATGTCCTCGTAGGGCTAGCTACGAGGCTGAGCGTGGTTTGATGTAGCCTTGAGTTTTACTTCATTTCAGCCTGAGGTAGATTTGAGTGCTAACACAGCCAGTTGTTATAACAATAGTGTATTGCAATATTGAAACCTATTAGCAGGTCTTAGAAATCATAATATAAACAGATATAGGCATGAGAATATAGATGGAACAGCATGGAAAGTAATCATTTTTGAGGTTCCTGTATATTACGAAGAACATTGGTTAGAACTTGGATTCTAGTTAGCTTTATAAGCATTTCTGCTTGTTGTCAGTTCTTATCGTGAGTATATGTGATCTACTTATTGAAGACTTCATAACATGCATCACAATTTTACTTTGAAAGAGATTTGGGCAGAAAGTGTGGTTGGAAGAGCCTGTGATGTCACTATTTGTCAGTTTGGAGTCTTTCATTGAAGTGGAGTTTGGTCGAAATAGACACCAGGATGCCAAGATATGTGGGTGGAAGAAATAACATACGTTGCAATTGATATCTACCTCACATGATTCTTGATATCGCTTAGGAATTGAGGTTGGGGAGTAAATAATTTTTCTGCATTGGAAAATCTATTACATATTTCATTTTAAGTCAATAAATATGTTACTAAACATGTCATTTTTGTGTGTGTATAGATCTATATTTATGAGCTATTTTGTAACAATCTCGTAGATATATATTTTTAATCTGTAAATTGTAATTCTATTTGCGATGAAAATGTAAACCACATTTCTGTTGTCCATGAAGCCTGATAAATAAATGTAGGAGAAAGATACCATTACTCAGTAAGATAATGAATTTTTCCATGTTTATACCCAAAGGCTACAAAAAACATACTTTCAAACAAAACATACCATAGATTTTCCTCCATTTTTTCCCTTCATTAAGTCCTATAAACAACGTTAAGATACAACTAAAGAATCCAAGCTCCTCTTAGGTCCAATACATCATGTACTGGAAAATATATTTACTGCATTCCTTCTAAAATACTATGAACTTTATAAAAAATGCCGATAAACAGTTAAGACACTATCCCTCGATTCCTCAAGGAGTAAGGCACCTACATCAGTCTGCTGACACTCCTTGGAAAGTGCATCAGCGTTGATATTTAGCTCTTGGAAAGTACCGAGTATATGAGGCTAGTTCAAAAATATTAGATGCCTCCATCAACTGATCTACAAGTGGCTTCACAATAACACCATAAACCTGTGAAACTCCTTCCCTCCAATTGATAACCAAGGAAGAGCCTAAATATCTGAAGTTGGCTAGTTTCTTTCTCTAGTGCAAACTTAGTCAGAAATATCAAGGCCATCATTGCTGCATAATTATTTGACTGCTGCCCTAGCACATCTTTGAATTTTAGACTGTGAGAAGAGAGTGGCACCATTACTACTAAATTCTGCTAGGCCCTGCCAGGTTCCATCAAAGAAACTCCAAGCAGGAGAACAATCAAGCAATATCTCACCCATCTGCCTTGGAATTTTGTATTCTGAGAAAAAACTTGAAAAGTGGGTACCTTTCTCTCTTCAATGCTTCCTGCATTTCGAGCCCACCATATACTCCATAAGGTAAGACAAGAAAGAGCTTTAAATTCTTCCAATTTCTCAAACCGTGTTGTTAACATTCTTCCACTGAAACTCTTTTCCATACATTCCAATTTCCAGTGAAATGTTCCGAGTCTTTCCAAAGTTTATCCGCACAAGGACACCAAATGACCAGTTGAGTGAGAGTTTCTGCTTGTCTTGTGCATATAATTCATAAACTATGGCCCTGTCTACTCCTTTATTGCCTCACCTTCCAAGTGAGGGCCTTGTTCCTCAAAAATAACCATAGAGGGATATGAGTCTCTTCTACAAAGACTTCAATTTTCAAATCTTTGAGCACCACCAGCTGACCCCTTAGAAGAAGCATGTCTTTGTATCCTAAACGAGCTGTATATACTTTTAAAGTTTTATTTTTGACCCTGCCAACGAATCGACTCTTCCCTCATGCTGATGCTTCTAGTTTAAAACACGTTGAAAGAAGTAGTCAATGGAGTGTCTTGGAGGGGTTTTGTTGGGCCTCTTACCGTACAATCTATCATTCAGAATGTAAAAGCCCCAAACACTGATATGATTGATTTGGGTAACTAGAAGGTTGGCCACTGTCACCTCGCCAACCCTCCTCTGTGCTACAGGCTGGGTCTTCTCTGACTCAGGTAAGGCTTTTGTAATTTGGATTGCTCTAATTTAAAACTATGAAGTGCAAGGAGATGTGAAGGAGATGTAAAGGATAGTTGATAGCAAAACAAATTTGAAAAGTCTCCAAGACCTTGATGTAAAGGCTGAAGTCATAGGTATATAGTGTGGTGAATAAGGTATGAAATCAATTCCTCCAACAACAACATTGGATGTATATCAGCACATACAGGCTTTAAAGATTCATTTTTTAAAAAACATGCCGATAAACATTTAAGACACTATCCCTCGATTCCTCAAGGAGTAAGGCACCTACATCAGTTTGCTGACACTCCTTGGAAAGTGCATCAACGTTGATATTGAGCTCTTGGAAAGTACCGAGTATATGAGGCTAGTTCAAAAAGAGTAGATGCCTCCATCCACTGATCTGCAAGCCACTTCACAATAACACCATAAACCTGTGAAACTCCTTCCATCCAATTGATAACCAAGGAAGAGTTTAAATATCTGAAGTTGGTTAGTTTCTTTCTCTAGTGCAAACTTAGTCAGAAATATCAAGGCCATCATTGCTGCATAATTATTTGACTACTGCCCTAGCACTGCTTTGAATTTTAGACTGTGAGAAGGGAGTGGCACCATTACTACTAAATTTTTCTAGGCCCTGCCAGGTCCCATCAAAGAAACTCCAAGCAGGAGAAAAATCAAGCAATATCTCACCCATCTGCCTTGGAATTTTGTATTCTGAGAAAAAACTTGAAAAGTGGGTATCTTTCTCTCTTCAATGCTTCCTGCATTTCGAGCCCACCATATACTCCATAAGGTAAGACAAGAAAGAGCTTGAAATTCTTCCAATTTCTCAAACCATGTTTTTAAACATTCTTCCACTGAAACTCTTTTCCATACATTCCAATTTCCAGTGAAATGTTCCGAGTCTTTCCAAAGTTTATGTGCACAAGGACACCAAATGACCATTTGAGTGAGAGTTTCTTCTTGTCTTGTGCATATAATTCATAAACTATGGCCCTGTCTACTCCTTTATTGCCTCACCTTCCAAGTGAGGGCCTTGTTCCTCAAAAATAACCACAGAGGGATCTGAGTCTCTTCTACAAAGACTTCAATTTTCAAATCTTTGAGCACCACCAGCTGACTGCTTAAAAGAAGCATGTCTTTGTATCCTAAATGAGCTGTATATAATTTTAAAGTTTTATTTTTGACCCTGCCAACGAATCCAATCTTCCCTCATCCTGATGCTTCTAGTTTAAAACACGTTGAAAGAAGTAGTCAACGGAGTGTCTTGGAGGGGTTTTGTTGGGCCTCTTACCGTACAATCTGTCATTCAGAATGTAAAAGCCCCAAATACTGAGATGATTGATTTGGGTAACTAGAAGGTTGGCCACTGTCACCTCGCCAACCCTCCTCTATGCTACAGGCTGGCTCTTCTCTGACTCGGGCAAGGCTTTTGTAATTTGGATTGCTCGAATTTAAAACTATGAAGTGCAAGGAGATGTGAAGGAGATGTAAAGGGTAGTTGATAGCAAAAAAAATTTGAAAAGTCTCCAACCCCTTGATGTAAAGGCTGAAGTCATAGGTATATAGTGTGGTGAATAAGGTATGAAATCAATTCCTCCAACAACAACATTGGATGTATATCAGCACATACAGGCTTTAAAGATTCATTTTTTTAAAT